>UZAN01042848.1:0-11836 GCA_900618425.1 Echinostoma caproni
AGGCTAAAGCTTGATGGGAAAAGGTGTGGTGTCGGGGTAAGGGGTAGGCAGGAATTGGAGTGTAAGAGGAATCGGATAGAACGGAAACGTGTGATCTGGTAGACTACGGCTTACCTCGGAGCATGTTCCAGTTCGCTGTTCCGTTTGGAATCATCTATGACTGATAAGGTATCGTATGCAACAGTTTGTTTCGACTCCCTGAAATATCCTCCGCTGGTTTACTCCTTGTCTGATGAACACTGCAAACTATCGTACGCATAATAAGGTTCCAGCAAACAAGATTTAACTGACCAAATTGATTGAAAAAACTAGTCGAGATACTTGGTGAAACTCCTTTTGTGAAATTTATTTGTCATTTTTCATATGTAGATCAAGATTTTTTCACTAAAATAGTTCTGCTCTCTGCTTGAGGAACCAGGTTTATTGGGGTCATGGATTGTTTCCTTATAGAAGATTGTTAAAGGTATTCCGTCACACGCAACCTACGAATGGTATTTATACACACAGATCAAATATTTTAAATAAACCTATTAATACTAATCTGTCAGGACCGGACGAAGTCAGAATATTCATTTCTCATTTTTGCATTCATACAGTATCTATCTTGCAAAAGTTTCTTTCGCGCCTGCTAAATATACGTTTGTGTACCTCGGGGCAGTCGGCTTTTCATCCTGTCAGAGTGTTTTATCCATCCAGTTGACGTTCAACCTGACTGGCACAAAATGATACCATTGGTTTGTCATTGAAGTTTCAAGTAACAATGATGCGTTTCATGGAGCCATCCCAACGAAAGAGGAAGAAGCATTGGGCTTCCTTTAAAATGCTTTGGGCTGATGTGCAGATTAAATATATTTTTTGTACTGTACATTTTTTCGAATATTTGAACATTCACCTTTCGTTCTTTCAATTTTGAATTCTTTTTGTTGAACACATAGTGATACAATTTTCTGAAAGGGGAAGCGGCCAATCAGAGGGGAAAGTCAAGCGGTAGTGGTGGGATTTCAATACAAGTCATTCGGTGTGCTGTTTTGGTGACGTAACCACCGGATCACCACCGCTGATATGTGTGTTCCTCTTTCCCACCCAAACAATGTGATTGATATATTCCCAATTTATTCCGTTAAATACACCCATATATGTGAACAATCATTGTTGCGCCATCCTTTTATCCCGTGCATATTGCGTCATATGTCTGCATCGCTTCACGTGAATTAGGATCCCTGTATCTGTCCTAATCTTATGTACCCACCACTGTCAGCACATACATATTTATCTGTACTAATTCTTGTTCAACACTAACGCCGCATACGTTTGGCCGGGGAATGGTATTGAACATTAAAGTATTAGACAGAATAACTCCAATCGGTTGTGATTCATGGCTGCACCCACATCAATATGCACAGCCCCTGAAGGTACATTTAAAAGATTCACATTCAAACAGTGCATAGATTGCGCAAGTTTTATGGACCAGTTTGTATCAGTTTCTCATCGCCAGTTATATCCAAAATGTAAAGCTACACAATGGAGTCTTTTTCGGAAAATCACAAGCCAAGGAGTTTCTTTCAAACTTCGAATGAGATAATCCCAATAAACTATCTCTCTTATTTTCCGAATAAATGAGTAACACAATTCCATCACCGAATTTATCAAGTAACGGTGACGAACAAGTCCCAGCTCGCCCCTCCCCCCTGTCAATCCACATGCCATTTTCATCTTCAGTCGTGTCTTAGTATTTCATCATCACTATTAATATGATCATCACCATCCTCGTACTAAACACTGTCATTTGTAGATCACGCGAGATTGTTTGTCCGAATCGGTCAATCTCTGTGACAATGCAGTCGTCTAAGCGTCATAGGGCGGCAGTGTGTGACACGAGTTATCACATTCTGCGGTCACCCCATCGTATGATTAACCTTATCAGAATCAGTCTGTCCGTGTCCTTGACATTGTTAGGGCGGAAATTGGAACACCAAATTCATGTCGGTCAACGACATATCTGTGCATTTACATTTCACCTCACGATTTTGATTCGTTTAGAAATACGATTGTATGGTGGGATTCTTTTTTATTCCAGAAAAAGGAAATTTTACTGAATTTTTTCAATCATTCTCGTCCTATTAGGAGTTTGGAAATTTGTGATCGCTCATTGCTTCATCACCGTGCGACGTAAGCCGGAATAACTAATTTCCATAGTGAAAAGTTTCCAGTTGAACTCACTGTAACTGGTAATCAAATCTTTGGGATTGAATTGATAAATCCTATAAAAGGTTTTACTAGAATGAGCGCCATATTGAGATGAGTGGTGTTGTCAGGGTTTCAAACTCCGTCGTTAGGATCACGAGCACATGTGTGACAGCAAATTAAACTACTTAACAATAGTTGCAGTTGTTGTACATTAGATCATTGGTAGTGCCTACCGAGCGGTACACACACTACATCTAATCAACTGGTCACTCCTGGATATCAAAATACTGTACTAGTATATAAGATTTATTACATCGGCAGAAAGGTAAACCTGCCGTTTAGTCGCCTTAGTTGGGCCAAAAAAGGACATTCTCGATAAATCAGTTGAAATCGTATGTTCCATAAACGTGCTCAATAACGCAGAAGTCCGAGTACTTAAATACTTGACAAAACAAAACCCACTAAACTAGAAACGAAAACAGTATTGGAAATGGACGTAATTCATGAAATTATTTATGAAAAAGCAGTTGAATTTCGATAGAACACAAGGGATTTCCTAAGGATGCCTTGAGTGCGGGCTTTTGAAGTATGAGGTGATTTGACGATAGAAATACCAGTTCGCCACATTGTGAACCAAATTCCCATCCGAGGACTGGAAATAAACATTCGACGGAAAACCATGGATTTCCGATCACATTGAGACGAAATGTAGGATTTGTTGGGAAACGAGAAAACAAATGAAGAGCTGGATCACCACAACAATAATGAATAGCAATCTCCAGTCAGAAGATATTATTATTAACACACCTCCCATCATTTTGGTATCATATAAGGAAAATACTGATAATTACTCTACACAAAATTGGAGTCCATGTTTATGTGTAAGTGACATGCTCAGTCTCGTCCAGGGAGTGGAATAAGGCTTATGGGAGAAAATAGAAATCAGCTAGTTTCGACTTGTTCATAACTTTACAAGGTGAGTACAGATTTGTTCCAGTTTGACTGCTCGAAAACTGCTCGTATTTTGCCTTGATTACGTAAAAACGGGAAAATATCTCTGTCTAGCTAATCGGTGCCCAAGTGGGTAATATTCTTACATTCAAGTATTGCGATGCCAGGTTCGATTCCCAGTTTGAATAGTAGACTCGTCTGGTTGATGATAGCCAGTGTGGTTGAAAAAAATACGATGCATTCTCTCAATACCATAACATTTATCCTGTAACACGTCTGCATACCAGGCACTCGGATACGCTGATTCACTGACACACATAAGGACCCACCACAGACGTCAGGTTAGGATCATTGACACCAAGATGGTGCACAAGTTAAGAGAATGAAGAAGCTCTCTGACTGATCCACTAATGTCACCTGTGCATCAAAATTCATTCCGAACCCGCAAACTGAATGTGGGCTTGTCATTTGAAGCTGGGTACACACATTTTCCCTCAATGTCTCATCCAACATTTCTGTATTTTTCATGGACGAAATCAGCGTGCATTGGTTTCCTAAAAACATGCTGACACTCGTATAAGCCGGGTGCAACGCACCTCGTTCCTTCTCACATATACACATATACAGCTCTTCGCAGAATCCAATATAATGCATGAGAAAAAATGCGATAATGTCAGCAAACAATTGTACAAACCCACCGGAAGTGACAAGTGGGGCCTACGAACGTTTGGCTGGCAAAATTGGGTCTAAACTAATCGACGTTACTCATCCCTTCTCATCAAACAAACCCCGCTTGACAACATACCTGTTTTGTTGCCCAAATGCATTCTAGTCGCGGGATCACACGTGATCGATTCACTCATTCTGACCAGTGTTGATCTGCGTTGCATATGAAAGCGCTAATCGTAAATGTTTTGGTTGTGACCGCCGGCTCAAGTGGATTTTTCAGAGTATAATGATTTGTATGTTGTACTGGTTAGACGGAATCTCTTTTTGTAGTATGTGTTTGTGTGTCTGTACAGGGGGTCATAGAGAATAGATTGCTCTGATTGTGAATTTCAGTCGTTATACTTGATTTGGCATATATATATATATATATATATATATATATACGTATAACCGGCTGGCGGGCAAGCATCGTGAAACGCCACAATAATAACAACAATAACAGGAGATGGCTGGATTGGGATACAGAAAAGAGTAAAATGAAGGCTAAATAACTCTAATGGACAACAGTAGATATCAAAAATAACAACAATTTTATGTTTGTGCGCCATGGCGGTCAGACCCTGACATGATGTAGAGGCATGAACAAGCTGGCTTCAGCCTTGGCTTCGGTTGGGGCACAAAGGATGAGGATTGGCTTGTGGCTTNTATACGTTTCGACTTCAGCTGTTTTGGTCGACCGATCGAGTGATTCACCCTTTTAACGAAACAAACATGAATGTTCATATTTTTTAATAAATCAACCCTAGCGGTTCAAGGGAACCAGAATACGCTTGGTTTATCCTTTTCTGGGGTTGTGTAGTTGACAGTTAGAATTTAGAATACCATGTTTACTTAAGCCCGTTCGACTGTTCCGAGGCATCACGCACCGTTGATCGTGTTAAAAATCGACCCTGTGGTCCAGGGGTAAGGGATTTTACATCCAACCCAGAGGTTTGCGGTTCGAGTAATTATAAGAACACAAAGTACAGTAAGCGTTACTGACGAGTTCAGTGCTCTGGTGACCTTATTTCAGTGAAAATTATTCAATCTTCAAAATATCAAAACCGAGGTGTATTGCATGATGAAAAACTAAACACGATCAGGAACAGAAAAAAATGTATTGATTTTCGAAAAATCTTAGCTTACAGTTCAGAGCCTGAATGGGTACATTTTGAGGCTTCAGATGAAGAGTTCGTGATAACGTCGTTGCGAGAACCAAACGGCATCGGGAAGTGAACATTATTGGCCTAGTCTTGCCTGGTATTGCTGTAGACCGTCATTTAACAGTGACGTGTATATTTGGCTGCATTTTTGGAGAAGAAGTAAACTATAACACGCAAGATCTTGGGACAATGAGGGGCACGTCTCGTTTGGTACCAAATAGATACACGTCCGTGGGGAAAACATTAATGAGAACCGGAACAAGGTGATTGTCCAAACGTGAGCATTCAGTGTCTCACAGGTTGAATATTGCAACTGATGAGTCCATGTATGACAGATCCGGTGGAACGCGAAAAGTGGTTGAGTGAGTGAGAGAGTGAGGGAATAAGGGTGTTGAAGTGCAGATGGAAATGAGCCAACAATTTGGTTGTCAGATACTGATAATGAATTCTGAAAGGAGAGAGGCGACAGGAGTTCGCGTTCTTGGATATTCTGAGTACTGAGCTCGATTTATAACTTGGCACTCAAAAATTGCTTTATCAACATGTTTTAAACAATGAGTTCCAACATCCCAAACAATTGCATCATGATAAGAAATGGTGTAAACATATTTTAAAAAGTACGAATCACTTTGCACCCTACCCCTTAACAACCAAAAGATTAAAATGAAATCTGGAAAACTCGTGTCATATTTCAGTTTTAATGAAGAAAGCTCGAACCAACGAGCTCAAGAGAATAAATGTAGGAAGTGGAGGAAGTTGAACAGGTATGAATCCCGTTATTCTATCATTCCCGTGTAATGAGTATTTCTAGTTGAATTTGTAACTGTTATACAACAACTGATCGACCAGGTATACGGAATACGTGTAGATGCGTATCTTTTTTGCAATTCTGATTACCACTTATATCCAAGATTGTATTGGTTATTTCCAGTTTCCTTAGTGTATAGGTTATATTTTTTATCATGAGAGATCGTTACTCATTGATGGAAGCATACGTTTGCTTACGCCATAAAATTGTATTGAATCCGAAGTAAAGAGTCTTTGAACTATCTCTTTAACCGCTTCAGCTCGGCTCAGAGCGCCTTCAGCGGGTCAGTGTAATCAGACTGTTAATAAAACGTAATCGGGCTGAAAGTGCCTTTGCATCCCTGCTTCGTCCTTGCTTGTTCAGGATATACATAAAAGGCTTCATTCAGTCCTACACAGTCTGATAGGTTGAAGATTTATGACTTTACAAACTTTTTGTCTTTTCTTGCTAATTTGAAATGAGTCATCACACGATGCTCCGTTCTACAACAAGTTTCAATCTTATCTTGATGCGAAATATCGGTAAAATTATAACCACGCCTGAAATTTTCGCCGAAACGAGTGCTGGTGTTCGCAAATATGAGCATCAGATAAAACACTGGCGAGGCTTTGCGAACAAGCACCAGCTGTGTACGTCCTGACATTTTTGTGTTGCATCTTAGTGATTGATTCCGATTCTATTTGGTTTACTGGTCATTTTAGCAAAAGATAACACAACCCCCACTCCCCGCTCACCCCCGCAAGCGCTCAGCATTCGAAGCGAACTCGCGAGTCTGTTCGGACCCATATTTACCCAAATTGTTGAATCAGTGATTGTGTCTGAGAAACTTGGATGCAATTGTTAACATTTATTGATCCGTTGCACGGTTCCCGCAACCATGCATCTCCCAGAGTGAAAGCAAATTTGTTTTTTCCTACTGAGCTGATAAGCCAAAATGATTTACCAGAAAATCACATCAAGTGAACAGTTCCGGTTTCTAAGTACTATTCTGATATACAATTATTATAGGGAAGTCCTAGTTAGTATGATGGTTCAGTATAGTCAAATCACCGTAAGGAAGATCGGGGTTGGAAAGAGCTCGATATGCATTGATTTGCACTTCAAAGGGGAATACCTCAGGCAAAGCAGTGTACTGGAAACTAATCAACATGGTCCTTGTACCGTTCAACCAGTGGTTTGGTTCCCGTTCAAGCCAATCATGTTTTACCGACTGAGAGATAAATCGTCAGACTCTAACATTTCACTCAGGTGCATATGCACCTGAATGATTATTCCGAGAAATTTTGACTCACCGCTAACTCACCACATATCGCGAGTAATTATGACGATAAATGTATTGTAAATAATACAACTACATGATTTACCCAATGTATTTTTCACGTAATTTTCAGAATCTTTCGATGGCTCACAAGGTATAGTAGTACTGAAACTCGCAAACGCCTCAGTTCCAGTGACATATAACCACTCCAATACAGCGTTATGTATATATTTTATGGTGCGAATGGAGAGTATTCTGTTGTTATTACATTTCGCTATTGATTGATCTCCACTTCAAACAGCGGTGGTGACTTTTGGCATGATTTGGAGCCAATCATATTTAAGGGGTGCCGTTAAGTGGTCATTAGTGCCTGCATTGGCGTCATTTGAGCCGTGGGATGAGAGTTGTTTGATGCATAATGACTACCTCGAAAGAACACAAATTTTAGTTTCAACTCCGTACAGAAGAGTTTCGGTCAAATTAACAGTGCGAGTTTGCAGATGTGAAATTACCGTATACTTTATGAACGTTTTATTTGCACCAATCTTGAGCCACACGGCTCGATGCTCACAGTTACATTCGGAGAGACCCCTTTAGTCACTGGATTGACTTTGGTAAATTTGTGGACACTCACGTCATTCAATGAAAAGCATTGGTTACCCAAATCAAACCAGATGCTAACATGAACAATAGATTGTTTCATGCCAGTGACCAAGTTCCAACATATATATTGATTGACTGAGTAAAATGTGTACTTTTCAATGGCGCCGTAATTGTATTAGTAGTCTACTGGGCAGACATTTTCGCCGATCTTAGCGTTTCCAGTTTGAATTCCGCGAAGACATCTTGAACGCAATCTGTTGTGTTGCGCACACTGATCGGCAGAGGAGTCCATGCTTTTGAATACGCAGAGATGGTTATGTTTGGAAAATGCCATTCACTCCAAACGAGAATTAGATCCGTATACGCGAACATTTTCTACCACCCGGTTTTTGTTTCATATACTCAAAGTTTGGAATGTCTATTTGGATATCGATGAGAACAATCAAAGAGTAATCAGTGTACCAAGATGTGAGTTGTGTCATATCCAATAGGTTTAACTCACTTAATGGATTGTAACTGGTACTATTAGTTAGTAATCACTTTACGGTCATTTGTGAGATTTAATGTTTCTCGTGTACAAAATTAATCTTACTTACACTTATCCAATATCGAAACCTATTTTCAAAATATTTTTCTGCGTTCACGTTCCGTCGCCGTTTTCCCCCATTTTTTCGTAACTCAATGTGTTTTTCTCACATGAACTACTGTTAGATTACTGCTAAATCTGTCAAGTAGTGCAAAGCTTCCAATGAAAAAATGATTGTAGACGGATTGTTGTCCGTTGTTGCATTTTTGACCAAAACTTGTAATACCAACCAAGGGGAATTTGAAGGTGTTAAGTATATCTATCTAGTTCATTAGTATCACCGGGAACATCACTATATTATACAATATTATCAATACGTCTGATGATATCAGTGATATTCTTAGCAATACTATTGAAGGTCAGCAGGTCGGCAAATAGGATTTCAGACGAACTTCACACGAATGTGCCTCGGACTCATTTATGATTGACACTCAATACACCACCAATTTGTCAGTTAAAAAATTGAAGTACTGTTCAGACTGTGTGGGCAACCGCTCCCAGCGGTAAATATTTTTCGACTCCAGTCCTCCCATCTGCTCTGATGTTTACATGCCCCATTTCCGATAGATCGGGGTGACTGGATAAACAATCCGGCTGGGATTGTTCAGATGTCATGAAGTTGAGTTGCTTGTTTATCCTTGACCGTTACGTGATTATTGGTAATAATAATCTATTGCCGGACGTCGAATTTTAATATGAGCGAGATGTGTGAAGACCACTACAGTCCAGTCCAGCACACAGACCTAATGAGAAACAGTTGGGACATTTATTTATTTGTGCTCCTCAGAATTTTTCATAAACATGAGATGGTGGTGAACCCATTCTTGTCAGTTCAACCTACGCGAATCCGCAGACAATAGATAGGAATCCATGCATTTGATTCACATAGGCTAAACCAAAACGATGTTATTTTAATACTAATAGGTTCAGATTTTGACAGTCAACAATGGAGCTTGAGGATAAGTAATTCGGCTCCCTTTTCAAGCTTTATGGTTTGAGTCTTGATGGGGACCAGTGAAATTCGAACGATATTTTATCCTATGTAAGCAAAGATGGGTCCACAGGCAAGCATACAAAAGCTGATTGACTGGATGGAGAGACAAGGAATGTGATTCAAAGCGATAAATGGAGATGGAAAGCTTTTTCAATTTAGCAACAATAAAGGTGAACATTGTTAGTCTAATTAAGATCTGAGTAAAGATACATAACAGATTTCTGACGTGCTGAAGGTTCACTATAAACAGATATGCCGGTCAAGGCATGGGTAGTGTCGTCATGTTGGGTACTCGTCTTGAAGGTAAAGCGACATTTGTGCGTTAAGCAGGGTTCCTAGGCCAGCCGGTTAGATGTTACCCTGCCTTTCGCAAAGAATAGAGTTATAAGGAAAGGATATCCTATGGATACAGACACAAGCTGATCACATTCACCATTACCAGAAACCTCACTGTGTTCAGCTAACACCGTTTTCACGTTTGATATTTCCTGTTTGGCTCTGACGAAATGTAATAGAAGAGAGACAAGTGCATCAATTGTGGAAGGGAAGCACCAACAAGCATACCAGTTGGGTGTAGCAGGTGTAAGCTGCGATTTTTTGCAAAGAAGCTTTTCAGTTACGTATGAAGCAGATGAATCCACGATAATGTAGGGCGGAACTTCGACGTACGCATCTTAGAAACTGGGATGTTACTATCAGCGCAAAAACTATAAGGAATCTTTATTTTAGCTAATTGTATTGTATTGTGTATAAGTTTTGCAAGCAATGGGGCTCGTATTTCAGTTGAACATCATTCACACCGACCATCACAATGTACATAATAAAGTGGGAGAAAATGTTTAAATCCATGAGGACATTTCATAGTCAAAGCCTTAGACAAAGTTGACTCATTGTCCGCTCTTTGTTTATGATTAGACGAGCAAGATACGGTTTAGATAAATTGTGGTAAGCATTATTTCGAGATGAAATTTGGCACAGTTGGGAGCGTGTTGAATGATGGGAACGACAAACTGTCACTTCTGCATGCAATGGGTGTTTAGGATCAGTGAGAATCCTCTCAGTAAATTTCACACAGGAAGTTACGTGATACTCTAAAAGCTTTGGACCTAACTCGTTCACAGGAATAGAAGAGACACGACTAATAATGGTTAGACCGCGGCGAAGGACTTTGAAACTCTGTTTGAGCAAACCAGAAAAAATAACTGGAGAACAGTAGAGTAATATGGGGAAAACACTGATGAACAATGGTAGAAATAACTGAGTGGGATGCGCAAAGCTGCCTGAGTGTTCAAATTTGAAATGATAGGCGCCGCAGTATACCAATATCAGTGTTGGATGTGGGTAGACTAATGAAGATTACCATCTATGGTTACACCAAGATATTTGACAGCGTTCACTCTAGATGAAGAATTGTTAATAATCACTGTGAGGTCTGTCAGGTATGGAGAGCGAGTAGAACTATATAAACACTCAACATATTTACTGGGATTTAAGGTCAACCGGATAAAGAGGATAATGACTGACTTTGGTTAAGATTGTCGGTGAAGGAGCTTTGATCGGAGTAAGAAGAAATGGGTTGGCACAGCACGACGTCATCTGAATAGTTCAAAATTCTTGCACGAGAAACACAGGAAATATCACGAATATAAGTGGAAAATGAGTATTGGGATGGCACAGCTCCTTGAAGAACTCCGGAGTTGTTGACTAAGGCTTTGGATGAACCCTTCCCCAATCTAGTGGTTTGTACTCTATCAGTAAAATAGTTGGATAGCCAAGCTAACAACTGCTTGAAGAATCCAAACGATTCTAGTTTTTGTGACAACTTAGATCGAGGAATGGAATCAAATACTGAAGAGTAGTTCAGAAAAACACACTGAACAGAGTTACCAGAGCTGTTCAAAGACTTAGCGATAAAATGAATAAGGGTGGAGACTTTGTCCAAGTGGATCTATTAGGTTTCTAAGTAAACTGTGACGGATCACTGGGAATATGTATAGACTGCTGAAGGTGTTTGAGGATAGTCTTTATAGTTAATTTAAGAGCTGAAGATGTTAATGCTATGGGAAGAAAGCGTTAGGAGAGGATAGAAGATTTAGATGTTTTGGGGATCGTTATGATTGTGACCGAAAAGTCGAGCATAGTAGAAGTGTTAAGAGATTAATTTGCAATGGAGGTGATTGCCCCAGCTAGGGAAGCAACATCAAATTTGAAGCGGGCTGAATGTACACCATCCGGGTTTGCAGCTGAAGACGAACTGCAACTGCTTAAAAGTTTCAACACATTACAATATGAAAATGAATCCACGTTACAGACATTTTATGACTAGTAGGCAGGAAGAATGTCCGATGACTGGCGCAGGAAGCGGCATTGAGATCATTAATATCCACATCCAACTTCAACCGAACTTTCTTCCTTCTACACAGAAATCTTATACCTCGTCACAGGTATTTGCTCTCTCCAGTCCTCAGAATTCGATCAGAGAATAATGCGTTCAATCTATTTACTTCAGTTTTGATAAGCCTGGACAAATACCTGACAGCTGAAGCATTGTGAGACTTGTACGCACGTTCCTTTTGTC
>UZAN01042848.1:25470-45447 GCA_900618425.1 Echinostoma caproni
CGCTCGTGATATTGGGCGAAAAGCCCAACAGTAAATTTCGGCATAGATTTCCGCAAAGTAAACACTGTGAGTATGGACAAACCGGTCCCAGTCCCGTCTGCGGTAGAGATGTTTTGCAAACTACAAATATGTTCTCAGTTATGGACTTGCGATCAGGATGTTAGCAACTACCAATAAAAAGCCGATCGAGGGAAAACGGCGTTGAATATGCAAGTAGGGTCATTACTACAAAGGAAAGGAAATTTTCCACCACGGAAGTTGAGTGTCTTGCAATCGTTTGGACAGTGGATAAGTGGTAACCATACCTTCTGGGTCAAAGGTTTTATATAGAAACGGACCACAAGCCATTGGAGTGGATTAAAACCGCCAAGCATCCGACAGGAAAACTAGCCCGATGGGCGCTTCGGCTGCAGGAATACGACCGCGATCAATCATCTCGCAGGTGCCGGAAACTGTAAGGCGAATATTTTTTCTCGTCAGGAAGAAACAGACTCCTTCAGTGTCAGTCTGCTGACAGCGGGACCAGACCCGCATGAATTGGTGAAGGAACAGCACAAGGACCAACAACTGCGCAAGATGATTGAAGCAGTCTCACAAGGCCAACAATACCCAAACGCGCAGCATAGCACACACATAAAGTCATGGAAATCCGTATGGAGGCAGCTTTATTTGAATGCAGCCGGTATCTTGATGAAATGACAGTCAGGAAGAAGTTGTCCCTTCCAAACAGTTGCGACAAATCCTTATTAAAGACTGTCATGAACTGACGCACGCTTCTTGCGCGCCGACTTACGATTGCTTCAACAGCGGGTTTATTGACCAAACATTCAGGCTGATGTGACAAACCAGGTGGTGGGTAGTGAAAATGACATCTATTCAAGTCAGACACCTTCCCATCACAAGGTCTAATAAGGTCAATACCAGTTTCCGAGTTCAGTGAGTTATGGTCTATCGACCTCAGGGTTCATTTCTGATGTCTCCCAGTGGAAACCGACACATGAGTGTAATGACAGAGCTCTTCAAGCGCGGATCAAAAAGCCATTGGGATAACCAGAGTTGTCATGGAGCATTTCGTGGGAAATCGTGTTGTGCCGCAAGCCATCCATACGGATCAAGGCCCGCGCTTTGAGAGTGACAGATTTCGCACGTGCTTACAGAAATTATACATCAAAAGGATATGCACAATTCCGTCACCAACAAGCCAACGGCTTTACCGAACGAAGTAGCAGAACAACTGAAGAAAGTTCCATGTCTATGACGAAGAAAGTTTGGCAGTGAAAGGAGGTGATTGAGTGTTGGCCCTAACTTTAATACGTCAAAACAGGATGCTTCAGTAAGTGCTTTTGATGTATTTTTTAAGTGCACCAGACACAAACCACATTTGGGACGGCAATCGCAGACACTTATATATAAGCTTGAATCAATCAGACTGTCCGGTTTACAAAATAAAAGTCGTGTACTGACCAATCATAAAAACACAATTCGTGCAGTAAAACAAACAATCAATCCAAATAACACTTTCAAACACAATCCTTTGACCTTTCGAGGGAGGGTACTGGAGGACACAGTCCAGGATACAAAATAGATGGACGGCAAGCGTACTTACGGTTGGATTTAAAGTAAGTTATAAGCGGCATAGTGGGGGATTCACCAGTGGTCCTGTCTCGAGAAAGTTGATCCCCTAAGGGAAAGGTCCATACCGCGTAGTTTATAAACGTCACCTCGTGGACAAAATACGACGGATGAACGAAGTCCATCGTGTGCATCAGAGTGATCTCGCAATATGGCACGAGTCCAACACACGAGTGAAACGTTAAAAAAATCTCCAGAATTCCATTAGAAGAAAATCAAGCATGACGCTGCCCGACGTTGAAAACCGGAGACAGCCACGTTGAAAATCAAGGAAGCAATCGACTATTGCTCGAAGTATCCAGAGATCCGTTTCGTTGAGGAGAGGAGTGTTGTGAGGCACTACTTACTTATGAGTAGTTCGCAAAAGAATACTGTTGGCTGTTTCTTTCAACGCTCAAACATATAGAAGCCTGTTGCAGCAAATTGCTGTATTCAATATGTTAATTACGAGAATGCACATCTAATAGTGTACCGTTCTATTAACCATCCTATGTACTTGTGGGAATTCTGAAGACTCGTTCCAAATGAGCTATTTTGTTGTATGTATGCTAATTTACCGATATCCTGACCCTTGTTAATAATAAATAACAATCCTCCTCCCGAGACCGTCTTGTTGATTTTCAACACTAGGTGTCACCATAAACATGTGTATGCTCGAAAAACCCCACATACCGTTTGTCTTCTGCTCCCTTACCTTTCTAAATTTCTGGTGCATAGAGATTCGATCAGATACAAATTTTCGGTAAATGATATCTATTTTTACATCTCTGCGCAACATTCCGTTCTGTGGATTCCAGAGCTCTACATGGCATTTGTGTGTGACGACATACCCATGATAAATGATGCCGGTGTGCACTCAGCTGGGATCGGGTGAATGGAATGGAATAAAGCCATTCGTGACTTGGATGCTGCGTGTTTGCTGTCTCACTTGGTACGTCACCTAGTCATCCTGACCAGCTTACTCTGCCTACCCAGTGAACAGTGCCGTTCATGTCATCTGTTCTCTTTCGAGAAGCGCAGAACTCACCGAATCAACAAGTTAAGTATTTTGCATGAATCTTATCCCGTCCCACAGCAACAGCAATCTCTAGGATGTTCAGATTTAGCCCCGTACTGCACATTGTGTTTGTACCGTATTAAAATAATCAAGTACCACGGTTGGTCAAGAATGGTAACATGAATGGTTAGAATGAATTCGTATTTGCGACTGTTTTTGAAATCATCTATGGAAAGTTTCGATGCATAATTCTTACTGGATGTGTCTAAACGAGATTGCAAGATTTTCTGAGGTATCTGAATAGTTTCTCATATCTGATGTCAACCAACCTGCACTCAATATCACCCAGTGGGTAAAATTGCACTACAGTTTTGTGTCCGTATGTCAATTGCTAAGTGTGACTGTATACTTTGCGAACGATATGAACTTTAAATTTGATTTCCCGAATGGCACACAGCATGAAATTATGAAAATGAATCACCTATTTTGGTCTTCGTCGTTTTGCATTCAGGTTGCAGTGGTTAACCAGCACCTATTGTTGCCAATCCACGAATAAGCAACCAGTTTCAGCAGCTCAGAAGCGAGTGCAACTGTGCTAGCACAGCTGCGCCAAGAAAGTGGCAAAATAAAACGTTGTATGTCATTTGATTTCTCTCATATTTTCTCTCGTAAATTGGACATTACAAGCTGCAAATATGGGCATACCTTAAATTTATGTTTCCTCCTGTATCAGTTTAGAGTATTCGCATAGCGGCATCTTGTTATGAACAAGCCCGATACTATAACAAAAGCAGTCAACGGAATGCACAAACTAAATCAGTTGTCAGGAGATTTTCAATTTTACATATAAACTACTAAACGTGTCCGAAACCTCTTTCGAATGTTCATCCTCTCGTCTTTCAGTTGGCATCACGTTGACTATCCTTGTAAAGAATCCTTTTTGTGAGCAGGTGAGCTCTTCTTAGGAAAACCAACTGATTTAACTAATCTCGTCAGTCAATGTGAGCACTTAAAACTAGCAATCATTCTGCTTCACATATCCAAGGACGAACGGTTCACCAAAACAGACATACAAATCAATTGCCTGGATTTTGCCGGTCCATTTCCGTGGAGGTAGTATCGCGTCCATCGGGAATCAGGGATTCTCTTCACCTTCCCTCCTCTGGGGTGCCCAGGGTCTTTAGGCTATTATCGATTTGTCCTGGTTTTGCATAAGTTGTGCAACCTTGACGTTGTGCCAGAAACATCTTCAATTACTCCGACGTTTTATAACCTTTACTCGTAGGTCATATCAATCCACTGTTTGGTTAGAGGTGATTTTAATCATTTCGACACTTCCCTCGTCTCGTTATTAGGTGTGAGACATATCCGTTTCACTGACCCAGCGACAAGAAAGGTTCCCTGGGAGGTGCTGTACTCAAACTGTCTTAAGTAATTTTGTCAGTTGAGCTGTACCACAAATCGACTTTAACCAAATCATGACAGCGTTATTCGCGAAAGCAACCAAGGTTGACGTACACGGAACCAACGGGAGACAAATATACCCAATTGCGAACAATTATGCTTGTGATTTATTTTAGTGTGATTTGTCAATGTCGTACTTCTGTGCTAAATGTAAACATCTTAAGGTTATATAAACAGGCATGGAAATGTTCATTTCCCTTGAAACACGTTCCAGACGGGCGGTGTCCACCAACGCTCTAAGTTGAAAAGAGTACTTCAAAAACAATAGTGTTCAAAAGGCGTAACATCGACGATGAACTGTGATGCTGTAAAATCGGTTCATCGGGTCCATGATAACTGAAATACGTTGACGCCAGTCTGTTTGCCTAAACCAGGGAGCGCATCGGAAACAAAACGTTTACGGAGATTCAAAAACAAAAATACTGGGATAATTATTTGGTTCATCCTTTGATGCCTTAACCTCTCTAAGTCAATATATTGCTATTCACAGAAAAGGTGGAATTAGTTGAGGCAGATTTCCTGGAAAGCACTCTTCCCGGTCACAGTATCGGTGGAGCAAAATATCTCCCTTGACCAGGACTGTTGCGCTCATTGAAATATCCGTGCTTATCACCCTTAATAAATTGCAAATGGAATGTGCTCTTGGTGAACATTTTGAATTATTGAATTGTTTTCTAAATATTCATCAGAATGATGCGCAACATCCCGAATAGTTCAGTGCTAAGAAATGAACACTGAATTCTGAAATACAGCATACTAATCTCCAATTCGGCATAATTGCAAGGATCTATCACGCTAATTTCACGGAATTCTGCACCCAAGCAATGAGCCAGCACAGATCACTTAATCCACCTTCTTCGTGGAGATACCCTGATTAATGATAAATGGTTTGAGCATAGTTTCTCTGAGTACTCAAAAGCAATATATCTATTATCCACAGCACGCTCGAAGTGCATTCCACCGCACTATGCTACAACACATTGAGCGTTTGTTTATACTTGAATCCCACAACCTTGGATATATGTCACTGATCTTCCTCAGGGAATTTTTTCCAACTATCTAAAAACCGTTTTTTGATATTCATGAGCGTCAGTCATTTACGCCAACGAAACTATACCACAAGTTCTCGTACACGCTGATTAATGATCATAAAGATTTGCATCAGGCTAATCCGAATGAATGTGGTCTGCTAGCGAACCACGACCCCAAACTAGTATTTTGATTCTTTGAGCGCAACGACAAGCACTATTCATTTGCAAAGTGAAGTAAGAACGTGAGTCTGAAGTAACCATTGAGAACCATTGAGACTCAATTGTGTGCTTGTATAAGCCTTTAACCCATTGTTCCCCTCCTCGCCAACTCCCATTTAGTATTACGCAAATATGTATTACTTTGCATTGGCATGTGTATATTCAAAAGTGACCAATTATAAACTACCCGCACGATCTTCACTAACATATTCGGAGCTACTGAGTTACCTTTCGAGTGCTGAAATGTACGAATAAGCTCGGGACTCGGTAGAGTGGAAACGATAATTCTAGTGACCGAAATCGTGTTAAATGACTGCTCACGAGCTGAACAGTCGACCAACTGCACATACCCATTGCTATGTGCTACGAATGAATAAGGCTGGATCAAGGACCGACTTCGTCTGCCTATGTAGGTTTCGTCCAGTATTGCACTTTCTCATCTGATCCTTTTGGGAACGAAAAAAGTATCCTAACGAGGAACGAGCACCCTGAGACAAACGAATCGCATCATCCCTCTGAAACGTATATCCATTAACTGCACGGTGAAACCCCACTCCAATCAGGCCATCCAGCTGCGTGCCGAATCCACATACTCTGACCAAATTCTAACCTGCAATCCACCGACTGCAAACGTTGTCTGTCTACGCGTAGCTGAGTGTGCACGCGCACGCTAGTGTTCGTGTGTTTATTTGTTTGTCAGCTTGCAGGCTTGAATGGACTGACACCCATGTGAGGTCGCAACTTGTGATTGTAATGCATACTATACGTGTAGTCCCGTGGTGTTGACCACTAATGATCAAGACGATGAAGATAATGATGATGATGAAGACGATGCGGTTGCCGCGACTGCTGCTGCTACTGTTGGTGATGATGATGATGATGATGATGATCTCGTTTAGGATTGATGCCTAGTCGAGGTCAGCGACCTGGACAGTTCGCCACTGGCCTAGTGCACGATCCGCAAGCTCAGCGGAGAGAGAGATGTTGACAACAGGGTGAAGACGGTTCTGATCGAGTAAAAACGCTTGCACATGCACACACTTGCACGCGTGCGAGTATAAGATCGCAACAGTATAAGTGGACATCGGAACTGACTGTCTAACTCCCAGCAGTTGTCTACAGCACAATATTGGTGATACACAGCCAGACAAACGTATTCATGTTCAGTACACTTCCAGTAGCGCATGATTCGAACAAACATGGGCTTGGATATACGCAGACATACACACGCACACACACGCACGCACACACTCAAGCATGGATGCACTAGGCCACAGCACAATTCAACCTGGTCATTTACTACCACAGTCCAGCACGTACGCACACGAGTTCCATGTCCGATAGACCGGTAGAGGACAACGTGCAAATCTGTGCATCTGTGCGTGCATCATAAGGGGTTCACAAAATGGAATCCAGTTGCCGACACCACACACACACAGACTCGAAAGGCAATGCGCACGCCAACCGCCAGTTTGGGGGCAAGCAATACCAGCACGAGAAACGAAAAGGAGCGATAAGAGACGCCCAATTAGGTGAACGCAATAGAGGGTTATGAGCCTGGAGAACGACATGCATAAGACTGTGTGCATTTCGGAACGGAAAAAGACGAATACAAAGCGAGAAAAATAGCATTATTATTATTATTACTCGTGACAACGTGAACAACCGTGAAAGCAAAGCAAACGTCATCCTCGGCCCAAAGGACGGGACACTACTGGTGGAAGTCACAATGTGTACGCAGAAATATGACGATGATCAAACAGTTTACTATCGTCAAACTGATACACATGAATTTGTTTGTGGAAAGCAGACACTACCAAAGAGAGAGAAACGGGGAGGGGAACAATAAACACAAGCACAACAGAGAAGGGAATGTATACAAGAACCCGTACATTCAAACATACATAAATGCATGCATAGCAGGTGACCCTGGGATGGGGATGGTTTTGCGACATCCCGGTGAATAATATGGACAACCTCTGGACGATTTTTCGTGGAGAATAGGAGGTTCAAACCGTGCAGGTTGTGCAGATATAGGCAGATACAACATAAGACCCATTTTCTAAGAAATAGATATGTATATGTATGCAATAAATGATTCACAAGTTAAAGGCAGAAGGCAAATCAATGATGAGAAGGGACACGACGTGGTGGGTAAGAGGGACGGGAGTGGGGGAGAGAGATGGACAGGGGTTGAACAAACGTGGTTTGGTGCGTTCAGTTTGTGACAAAAAGGACACAGGATAAGGACGAAAAATGAGGTGAACCTGAAAATGAGTGGAATGCATTGGTTATGTTTTTTAACCTGTATCCGTGAATGCTGAGTTGCAAGTGAAAAGTGGACCAGTATCTGATTGAATGAAATGAAGGTATCGGTGAAAAAGACTCCATGGAGAGTGAGAGGGACACACATAAAAAGAAGCGTGATCCAGAAAGATGAAAAGGTAGCGCACAAGGGGAGTGAGGTTTCAGATGGTACAATTGTACACGGACAACGAGATCTTTTTGGACAACATGTGTAGGGACATCAAAGACAATGAGCACAGAATGGTAGTGAGAGGGAGTTGAGGATGACAATGGAACACTGCAAGCGATTCACGACAATGGGACGAGAGACAAGGTCCTGCGAGCGTTTATCCGAATACCAGTTTTGTATCCTTTTTCACAAATCCATGAGTTTGACAGGACTGAGCTAACTCTATGAACGATCAGTGCCTGAATGCAATGAATCGGCAAATATTCTATCATGCTTGATCGGGGTACACTATCAGCAGCTAGGCGTTATCTTCATCCGAGAACTTCCGAACAAGTACAGTACATCATTCGGTGCAGAACCAATGACCAGACGGGATGAACACGAAACGAGTGAAGAAAAACAATGTTCGCAAAACACCACCAATAGGAAAAGTCAGACTGCTGGACGGAACAAGCTGTACGACGAGCGACTTGCGACGGACTAGACATATATATATATATATGGATAAATATATGTATATCGGCATAGGATGATGAGACGCACCGACAACAGACCGGGAAAAGGATGAAATCGGACGAGGATAGGTCGACGTGAGAAAATGCATTATGAAACCAATCGGAAAGGTTTAGTTATTATTTCAAATGCTTCGCCGTTAACAAAGCTTGCGAAAGTTTATCACAAAATGTTCTCACTCTGCTGCGTTTCTCGCGGGGTCTGCACCTAAACCGCGCATTCGAAGCATGGAGAACAACAACACGACAGAAGGCCCGAGTTTTTCTAGCGAGCAAACAGTCCAATTCCGGAGTGTCAAAATGTGGGAAAAAACACGAGGTGCAGGTGTTCTGCTTGCAATCCGAAGCAACATGAATAGAATTTGAATCAGTTTCTCGGGGTACACTAAAAATACATCAAGATGAAATCAGGTTGGGGGAAAACGGTACTCAATGCGTGTTTGCTTTTTTTGTTCCGGCTGATAATACCCTATTCGAAAAGAGAAGAGAGCCAAAGTAGACGGTAGACGGGCTAGCCGGAGATGCAAAAATGTATCGTGGATGGAAAGGGAAAGCTTAGAAGAAACGGAGGGGAGGGGCTCACAATTTTGAGATCGAACGCGTGGAATGGATCTGAACTGCGCAATGCCCCACACACTTTCACTCACTCACTCACTCACTCACAGAACTCCCAAAAGACAGCCCGAAACCAAATGTCACACCTGCTCCACCGACAGGTCACGATCTTGACACCCGGCAGAATATCCTGTCATTTTGCCCCTCCTTAACGGAAATCCCGGAATTCCGCCGGTACTGGATTGTACATGCACAGGCCTAGCCGCGGAATGCAACGACATCGAACACTGGGCCACCGTGTTTTATTGTGCGCGCTTACAATGTTCAGAAAGAACCATTCAGTGCAGTCGTACTGTTGACAAGCCGTGAAACACTCTGGAGCGGTTTTGATCACGCATAGGAAGTTGCCTGTCTCTGGAATCGAATATACAAACAGGGGATTGGTTTCACTAAGCATCCGCATAAACTAGTGTTTTATATCGTTTATCAAACAATGAACACGAGTGAACACAATTTTAGACTGTGAACCGTTTGGACTCAAATTTGCACTTTCAAGTTGAAAGAACGTTAAGATCAACAGTAGTATTCAGCTTAAAAGCTTTCTTATTTTATATAGCCTAGCTGAACTAAGGCTTTCTTTAAGATCATATTCTTTTGTTTTGTTGCATGCTGGACTCGAATCCGATAGCCAGTGTTCAGACAAACACACTTACACTCTTGCTATGCACTGGGAAAACTCGAAGAAACACATCGATGAAACGGGTCAAAATTCAACAACCTGCAACCCTTCAACAATACGCAAGGAGGAAGGGATTCATGTGACACGCGCTCCATGTGGAGCGGGGCAGTGTCAACAACCGACCGACGTGATTTAATGAACAGAAGAAGACAGGTGGTAGTAGAAAAATGAATATGACAACTTGACCTAATTATTACAATCCCGTGACTTAAATCTGACCATGTCATTGAGTCAGACAAACAAACTGATGAAAGCCCGNGTGATATTTATGCTGTATACATTAGCCATAACTGGTATGTTCTATACAGGATGTAATGAATGGCACAGCCACAAGTCAAGTCGTCTAACTATGTCAGTTACCTATATGTATGTACACATACATGCATGCAAGCACACCGACAGTTCGACGCTCAGATACATCTGTGACAAAACGTAACAATTTGCAATAAACTGGTGATCACAGTGATGAGCAATGCGCAACACACCGATGGGCACGTACCATCATGATAGCGATGACCTTCTTCGGGGCAGGGTTTACTGAACTTCAAATTTTCAATCATCAAGCCTCGAGACCCGGAGACTACAGATATGAAACAAAAAAGGTTACAAGAAAAGCAAATGATAGTTCAGAAGAGCAATCATGGACATGGTTGCCTACGGTGAAGCAATGTTTAATGCAATCATCACGAACCAACGTGTGTTTTGGTACTACTCTTAATCATATGATGACAGACTAATGAAGACTGTATACACACATGTTGTCTGGTTCCTTGTGTGAATTAGAGTGATGGATTCCTACGCAGATATGAAACTAAACTACAATAAACGCTCTAATTTAAAAAGAAATCACATCCCTCGCTAATATGAGATCTAAAAACATCAAATATCAGCTGGAAGAGGGAGAACCCATTGTGGAACTTACAGTAAGCTTCCGACGGTTTCCATGAGGCCAGAAGTAACACGAGTAGAAGAACGGTTCCAAAGAACGAGGTTCTCAGCATTGTTCACTAATTCGATCTGGTTCGGGAGTCGACTGGATTTGGTCCGGCAGAAGGGCACGTGACGTAACCACACACACACACAATTGTGTCGCGTAAGCCTATGAATGTGACGATCGCCTGGAGGTCACACGGATTGTGTCAACACGAACGGTTCACGATTGATTGAGAATGGAGAGTGACAACGGGAGACAGAGAGAGAATTGGAGTTTTCCGAGTAAAATGGATTGTGAGTAAAAAGCACTTGACCTGATCGGACGTGGTTAAGTTTGAGCATGTGGTTCATCCGTATTTATATATATCTGTATATGTATATCAGTCCCGGCACGAGTCTCGTCATTAGCCGAAGTACCCGCCTGAATTATTCGAGCAATGCACGGACACATTCGGCGACATGTATTGGTTGGCATAGACGATGTATGTGCGTTTATGCTCGCGTGTGTATGGCTGTGTGGACGTTTGTGCACGTGTACACCAGTGTTCCCGATGTTACAACGATTTGCATTGATGATTGTCGGCCCATCCGACCTCCAAAGCAGATTGGCTGCTTCCAGGTCACACCCACGCATACCACAATGATTGGTTCCGTGATATTCACCTCGGCTGAAATTTCACGTGCCCTTTGTGAACGTATTGAGGTTGAATGTGCTGCGGTCATGTGCAGCCACATTGTTACTCGGCCACACTGTGGACGCTCAGTTGGTGCTGCGAATCGAGAATTGTTCCGTTGAAAAGACCGGTAGTTGTTGCTAGTGCCATTGGAGCTATGCCTTGTGTAACACCCGCGTTCGAGAGCATACATTGTGCTTGTATTGAAGATGTCCAATTTCAAAATGTTTCAAAGACACTCTTTCGGGACTCGAATCATTTCCGAATGAAACCACAGTTCGAATCCTGTCTGTCAATGTTTGGTAAGGGGATTCCCAGGAAGACATCTCAATGCTAGGAATTCCCTTAGTAGCTTTTAGCTCTATGGAGCAGCTGTTTTCTGAGTATTTAAGCATGAATATGCACCAGTTGAAACTTTGTTACTCTCACGAGCATAGATGTTTGCTAGAATTCGTTATTTTTGTCATTTTTTGTAATCGTAGGTTGATCTCGGTGTAATCACTGAAGCGCCTTCAAGCTTCAAAAACGGACTGCAAATTCGTAGAACGTGTGCCTGAAAAACGGAAATCGTCTTTTATTTTATGAATCAAAAGACATTTTCGTCAGCATTCAGGACGATAAAGTAAACAAACATCCGTGGTGAAGTTCGTTCTGTCAACGGCCCAGGAATCTAGCACAATTTTCTTTCTCTTATTTCACAATTTTATTTCTATTTATTGAGTAGACCTTTCAAGTCTATAGTCAAGGAATCGCTTTATGCACTTCGAGAGGTGATTATTCAGCGAACCACATAACCACAGTGTGTCAAACCATGGGAAACGTAATACAGCCAAAAAAGTAAAACAGACAACAAGAATAAACCAATGGCATACCATGATATTTATCATCGGAGAGATTAGCATTCTGCGCAGATTTTCTGCAACGAGTTCATAGTTTGTAAGAAATTCGGGCAAGATATGGGGCAATAGAGCGCGCTTATAAACCTCAGTGTGTCCCTACAAATGTTTAGAGTTGGAACGGGTGGATGAATAATAAGGGCAGCACATAGAGGATGGGAACAATCAGGTAAAATCTTCTGGGAGAATATTTCGCAGGCTTTGAGGTGGTGTTCCACCATATACTGTACCAGATGTTCCCGCGGTATACGATTACATACCGACAGAAACTTGAGGGATCGGAAAATGTGTTTGTGGTCCGCGTCCAAAAGATCGGGGAAGATAACAAGGGACCCATGGAGCCAGTGGAGTGAAAGTAAGCAAAGCAAAACGCCTTATGAGATGAACTGGGTTAAAAAGTGATTTAAGAAGCCTAAAAGGATGGAACAGTGCCTTGTAATACACCTTTGCGGTGGGCAGCAATGAGGATGTACGGCCCTTGTAGTCTGAGAATTGCTGACGGTTGAAGAAAAAGTTGACCTTGAGTTCACTCATAGGAGATTGAATGCCGCTTGGATGAAGGAAATTGAACAATATTTACTTATCCATCATACCAAAAGTGTCACTATAGTCTAGAGAACATATGCGCACAGCCTTGCTTTTCTTATCAAGGGTGGATAAAACAAAGTGAGACAGATAAGCGAGGGCATCCATGGCAGCTCGGGAATGAGTGTATGCAAACTGGTGTGGGTCATCAACATCGAACTGTGCGATTAAGGTTTTAATCAGGAGCCTCCAAAACATCTTCAAAACAATGGAAGTGCAAGCTATGGAAAGAAATTGTGAGAAGCT
Source organism: Echinostoma caproni (assembly GCA_900618425.1). Lineage (NCBI taxonomy): Eukaryota > Metazoa > Platyhelminthes > Trematoda > Plagiorchiida > Echinostomatidae > Echinostoma > Echinostoma caproni. The sequence continues at coordinate 38,430 of UZAN01042848.1, forward strand.
CTTCTTCGATACTGAAGTGATTGGGGCTATTCTTCAGCNAATGTTCACCCAGTTCAGGGGAAAGAAAGGTAGCACATTCCTTTAGGACAAAAGGCAAGACTCTAACAGGACCAATTGACTTGCAAGGATTTCATTCGATCACTTCTTGATAAGTTTCGGGAAGGACAAAGTTGGCAGCAGGATATATCATGCTCAACTAGGTAGGGCAATGAGTGTGGTTCAGTGTTGCTGAAGCTCTGATTCAGACCGTCCGTATCCACAACAGCAGGTGCGCGGTGTGAGGATTTGATGCCGGAAATTCTCATACGGGCTGGGCAGTCTTCACGAATAGCTTCGTTGTTAAGCTAACGACGAGCATGCAAAGAGTTGAGCCTGCGAAGTTCACACATGATGGATTCAGAAGGAGAGCACATCTCATTGTGCCTATCCATTCTGAAGACACGTTCTTTTCCATGACAAATTTGTTTGGTGTGTGGGATGAGAATCGATTGGGGCAGATTTAAGTTGTTTCTGAGGGACCACAAACATCACAACAAAAGTTTACGTAACCTCTTAGGTGTTCGGATAAAACGGAAGGTTCAGACTCGGGAAATAAATTAAGGTCGGAGTAACCGATAATTTTCATTAACCTCATGAGGTTTACTGGGGAAAGCTATGTGAATTGAAGTTTATGATCACAGTGGTTCGTTCTGTTGAAAATGGCAGGCAGAAATTCTAACACTGACTTATCGGACGTCCTCAATGGGGGGTCACATTATACATAAAGCAGATGCGGGAGGTTGACCAAACCTAAATCCAGACATGCATCAAATCTGATGGGAAAGGTGACACTGTTCTAAAAACCTAAAGTGGTCAATAAACGAAAGTCAGATTCGGTAAGGTAGTCAGTAATAATACAGATTAAGGTGTGCACATATTCGATCATCATATTTGAAAGAACGTTATAAAAGTGATTAGAAAAATCTGATAAGCAAAAGGATGCAATATATACATTCATAAGAATGAGCAACCTAACAGAACTCAAATGTGTGGGCTTACACTGTAGTACACATGCATTTATATAGAGTGCAGAGTAAAAGAACATGGTTTTGGTCAGGTGTTATCACTGATTCTAGACAAATGTGATAAAACCACCACCGCGTTTTGAATAAGGAACAAGAAGATTGATTTGATAGCTGGCGAAAAAATCCAAGTGTACTATTTCATCATCTACTTCCTTGTGAGGCCAGCTTCCTTGAAACATTATCACAGCAAGTTGGGAATATTCCCATAGTTTGGCTAAGTTGGTGAGATCGGCCGTATTTCTGACGAGAGATCGGATGACGCAGCTGAGAACGATGGAAACACACAAACGGGTAATGGTTTGTATCCGAAGAGCTACTCCCCAAATGACACGATGCTTTTGAAAACACTCTTATCGTCCTTTTGCTTTAATCATTATTAGCCGTAGCTTTACATTTATTCAGTTTGAAGAAATAAAACCATGGGTGTATTTGTAGTGAAGACACGGGTGCAGCCATTTTGCTTTGATTGTGAGTCGTGTGCATGTCTCACTGAACCTTTTGGTTTATGGTTGCTTTTCGTATTTTCCGTCTTGCAGGTCGTTTGGAAGCACCCTCAACGGAGAACCTACCGTGATAAGTGTCCTGTGTATTGAGAGCGTTAGTGAATGGCCAATGATTGTACGGCATTTTGTGAAGACGCTAATTGTATAAGCACTCGGACTGCGTTTCCCGGAATCAATCTGCCAGTGTATTCCGATTGTAATCAGAACTGGGGTCGGTCCTGCATACAACATACTTAGTGAACTCGGACATTGCTGCAATCGCACAATAATAACCTTAACAACCAAGGTGAAAGTTCATGTGAATGACGCGTTAAACACCCGAGATAAATTGGACGTCACATAATAAATTTTTCGATGGAAAAACAGAGAACGTGGCCGAAATTTGAAAACCCCGCCAGTTGTCAGCTGTGAATAAGTGCACCTGAATGGATCTGCCTGGTGGACGTTCGCTACTGAGTCAGAGTGGCGAGGGCGGGAGGGGTGGGAGATTTGAGCACACCACTTCTCTCTGTATATATATGCTTGTGCGTGTGTCCGACTATATTTTATTTATAACATCGAACGCAGGGACTTTATACCATACAAACCGTTTTAACAAAATGATGAATGACTTCATAATTTGAAACCCCCAAAATATCAGATTTGAATGATGAAACGGTCTTTAACTACTCCATTAAGTTATGAAAATGTGCTTTCCTGTGAGTGACCGAACTCTATTGTATTGATTTGCCGTGGCAGTGGTCTTTCTGCATTTGTTTTTGTATCATTTTTGTCTGGGTTATTTGCCCTTGGTGACTATTTAAGTTGTCGGGTGCAATTTTATCAGAACAAGTTAAACCGTATATCACTATTCCACGGCGCATTTACAAAAACGTCTGTGTACCTGGGAACCATGTTGACTGAGATCTAACCACAAGTCAGTCAGTCACCATCAGAGTCATTGGCTGTCACCGGTCCTCACGTACCAGAACATACTTGACTGTGCATCGGTTCTCAACTGAATCCCATTTGAATCAGGTCAACAACAAGCTGATTCTCTTTGATCCCCAACCCAACATTCAGGACCTTGTATGAATGCAATAAGTTTTCATTGTTGAACAGTCCCAAACAGGATGAAACAGCCATTCGGTTATCTTCGCGGGCCATCACATAGTGAGGTCCATCACAGATATTCGCANTTACATGCGAATCACACTGAATTTTCCGCTTGCTACTGCGACTACTTTCAGTTGTGGTGGATAGTAGATCCCACCCGTCAGCTAGTTTGCCCTTTTCCAGACTGTGATCGCATGCCGAGGAGAGATCACCGATCTCGGTCCGTGCTTATTAGCATCACCCGTACAATCAGATAGACAATGATTGCAAATAGTTTACCTACTGGTCTTACCAGACCGCATCATCAACAGTAGCATCAGCGCAGGTGTGCAAAGTATGAATAAAAGATTACCTTTTGCATAATCCGAACGAGAGAATGTATGACTGGGTTCATGTCCCATTCACACATATACCATCTATATCAGCTGATCTCATATGAGTGTGTGTGTGCGGATTTAGGCACGCGAAAAAGTGACGTTCACATGTCATACCTTTAATCGGTTAGGCACTTAGTATGTCCATTCGTGTTCTAACCATTTGTGTATGGTTTTTTCTGTGATAAGTAATAATAATAAGTTAATCGAAGTACACGACACACACAGTCACCTCATTTTTACACCGATCGAGGCTTGAATTACAAGGTCCGAGTCTGGTAGGCTATGTGGAAGAAAGAGAGAACAGGGCAGACCGATGTCTTGAAATCCAATCGGAGTCCGAGATTTGCAAAGAAACAACACAGAAAAGTAACACCTACCACTACTTTGAAACGACCATAAGACATAATTCATAAAAACCGAAACTCGTCAAGTGTGCTGAAGATTCAGTGGGTGTAGAGTTTCCTTTTTTATTAAACAGTTTCCTGTGATGAACAGCAGACGGGACAAACCCCGTGGTCACGAGGACCTGCTGTTCGGTGATGGAAACCCGTAACCTAAACCCCGGAACTCGGAGTGGTGAACCACATAAGACCCCGATAGTTTTTGAGTGGTGTTGAACCGGACAACAGCAAAGCTATCTACCACCAAAGTTAGGTGGCAGTGACGTGGCTCGAACCTCGAACCATAGGGTTCAAAGCACGCCTGTGACAGCGAGTAAACCACTGCGCCACCGTCACTTCGACTTTGGCGCCGTATTGAGTGAAATGTGATAAACCTGTGAAATACTAAGAAATCGCTTATCCTGGCGTAGCTTGATAATGCATATAAAAGTCAAAATTTCTCAGTTATTCGCATTTCAATCAAGCGTGAAAAAGAGCAACAGTAAATAACCATGTTATTGATCATTTGCGAAGGGGATCACAAAAGATCGTCACGATTTCGCGAAAGCTTGTGTTGTGAAGCACCAACACCAGTGTCAGAACTATTCCGATGGTAACTTAGGGCAGTTGACGAATAAAAAGTGATTTTAAATGTCCGAAGTTTTCAAGCATTTTTGAGGAACTTCAGCGAAGGTTCCTCTGTGTTATATAGACACATAGTTCTGTTCCTGCGTTTACTTTCATGCCATGGATGACATGGATTGAAGCCGGTGAAATAACTCCACAGTCATGCAGAAAGGTGATTTCAAGATGGGGAACTGTTCATTTGAAATTAGACTGAAAATAAGTTTGAATAGGTTGAACTAATACACGGCGAGAGAGGAGGCGGAACCATACGAAAGCATGGTGAATGGTGTCATTTGGCTTCCTTCTATTGAACATACAAAGATACAGTTTTCACGAAAGGGGAAGCGATCAATCAAGGGGCTGACATGCAACACACAAGCGGGGAAAGTCAAGTAGTGGTGGTAGGGTTCGAACACAAACCCCGGATGATAATTTTAGTGACGTTACCACCGGGTCACCACTTATATCAGTCACTTACCTATTGCTCTCCCTGTGTGATAGTTTAAGTATGCTGATGATATGGTCATTTCTGCTTACGTATCTAACCTAACAGAAATGGCTGCATATAACACAAACTTGTCCCACTTCGTTGCGTATTGCACTTTATCCGGTCTTCATTTTACTTTTCATGTACTTTTACTTTAAACTGTTCCCCATCTTCCTTCAGGAAAACCCATTGAATAGGGTCAGCTATGTAATGTTCTTAGGGGTCATACTTGAAAGTAACCTTCGCTATTCTTCACATACTCAAACTGTGACTCGCGGGCTGAAAGTTGTCGCCTTTCAGATCCGAAGACTTTTGTTCTCATTCGTCGGTGGTAACAGCTTTTGTTGAAAAATGTGTTCTTCCTACACCCCTTTACTGTTTCCTGAGGTTTCCTCTGATTTGCTAAAGGCCAATTTCAAGCTTCTGAGTAGTGGCCTCTTAATAATCAATCTTGTTTCCCGAGTTCCGTTATCTGTTATGATTGACAATATCTGTGACGCTCGCATTGATGCGAGTCTGAAGTTCTCTGACAATATTTTATCTGATTGCACCTATCCTTTTCAAATTAACCTGTGTGAATACAAATCCCGCCGCTCCACCAGCTCAAAATAAAAACTAATCACATCTCTGATATTGGCTACAGAAACTCTGTGATACCCTATCTTGCCTGGGTACTGACCGACAATGAGACTGTTTGTTCTGAGCTTTCTAATGCACTTAGTACTTAATTCTCATTTCCCAATTTCCCCCTTTTTGACCGGTATTTTGACGGTGGCTGAAAGATTTTATATAGTTTCCTAAAGCTTAAATACAACAGACTACAATACAACACGCTCTTTGGAGTGATAACCATTAACGCCTTGCTAAAACAAGCCAAGTTGCTCGACCGTAGACCAATAAGGCACGCTTCGTCGCACTAAACTCGTATCCCGTATCGCCAGTGCATTGTCACCGAGTAAGACGATATCTTCAGCATACTCTTAGTTTGCGGCTCTGTCTATGGGACAAAGCTCAGCGGAAGAGTTCGTTACGTTAAGAAACGCATCAGCGATGGCAAACTTAAAGAGAAACAGGGAAATAGGACAATCCTGTCGTACTACAGTGGTGACAGGAAATGAGGGTGAAGGTTCACCATAGGTCTTAACGTGTATGCTGATTCAAGCGTCCAACACAGCGCAAGCCAATTAACTACATGTTACAGTTTCTGAGCAATAAAACACAGGCTATTAGTACCGACCAGTCGACGGCCATGCAGTTCAAACGGAAGTCATATGATTCGGGCAATAAAAGCGGCGGTTGGTTGATGCCGGTTTAATCAATGACATTTCTATTCAATTTCAATAAGCAAACCTGTGTCTCCGTGGCAGGAGATTCCTGCATCGGATTACTACTACCATACTCGGTTTTGTCTGCGATTGCGATTCTTCATTTCAGATTTGTGCCCATTCTAATTACTATATCCCCACCGAGGCCTGACGATAGAGTGCTGTTGGAATAAAGACTAACTTCGCGGATGCTTAGAGTCTTAGTAAAAAATTCTTAGCAAACAGTTTCACAGAGCTGATCGGTCGACTGAATCGAAGGCCGCTGTGATGTCGAAAAACACCCCAATGGTTTCTACCCATTAATGAAACGGTGTTCTCACAGCTGACCAACGATCAATAGTATGGTTCCAGGCCGACCGTTTCACGGGTCAGCAATTCACCGTCGCCGTAAGCTTTTCCAAAAAAATCCACAGAATTGTTTGCCAACTTTGTATTTGTATTTGTATAGCCTTTTGTGTGAACAGATGTCCGTATTTCAGTCAAAAATTACACATTTCATCAAAATAAGGAAAATAACGAGTAAAATATTTAACCTCCAAGGTTGGTGACAAATTCAGGATAAACGCTCTGTCGATTTACAAGGATTCTGGTGAGATAGGGAACTGGGAAATTTCTGTAGAGGTTGATGCGAGTCGGTAATAAACGATGTGTAGAACGCGTAGAGCAGTATTTGGATAGATCGCAATGTAAAGGATGATTGGGGTCAGAGAGGATTTTCTGTGCAAATCTTTCACATGCGGACAAGTGAAGTTCACACAGTTTTTTAGATATCTCATAAACGGGTATAAAAGACACGACTAAAAATCGACAAACCTCGTCTAAGAATTTTGAAGCCTTTTTTGGGTAGACCAGCAAAAACCACCGGGAACAATAAATAAGAACGGGAAATACACATTGATAAACAAAAGTGAAATAATTTTTTGCTTGGCGTTGAACTGCCTACGTCTTCGAGGTTGAAAAGATAATCTGCGAAGTTTCCGTACAGAGTTGTAAATATGGGATGTCCACTTTAAGTTCGTGTCAATTGTAACTCCTAAATACTTTACGGAATCTACTCCAGTTAGGGGATCTGTGTTCCTGACCGAGGGGTCACTGGAATAAACAGATCGAGAGGGGGAGAAAGTGCATCCGAAGCACTTGGATAAGTTACAATACAGTCC
>UZAN01042849.1:4809-21003 GCA_900618425.1 Echinostoma caproni
TCTAAAGGGCACGGTTTGATTCCATCATGCAGCTGTGGAAAGGGTTAATTCCTGAGCCACAGAATCTGATCGTTTGCTTATGTGAACCTTTCCTTGGACCGGGACCCTAAGGCTTGTAGTAACAAAAACCGTCAACCATCGAATTTCGATGGTAACCAAAGGATTTAAACGATAGGTTTTATTACCCCAAGCACTTCAATGAAAGCGAACGCTCTACCACTGGGTTACATGTAATGAGCGATAGATACCGGACTGATTTGTTATTGGGTAAGAAATCAATCAAAATTTTGACTTGGAAAGACAGCTTATAAATACGGTAAAATGAGTGCTAGAGGGTGAAGGAGCTTCAGGGTATGGTAAATATGTGTTTCAACGTCTAAAAGAACTTGCACCGGTGTATTTTCCATTCCTAGTGATTTCTGGATCATTTTCCTCGTTCACATTCGATAACTTTTTGCAGTTCATCTGGAAACACACATTCCCTCTTGTCCATCCAACTCACACACCGCAACACACAGATATGTATGTGATACGAGTGAAATGTTTTAATCCTGTCAATATCGAGCGGTGTGTGTGATGAGCATACGTGGTACCTGCTTGTTTCGGTCTAACCATACATGGCACACCACAAGCATGGAAAAACAGGCCACGTGCGATTCTTTTTGATCGGGAGTTTCATAGAAATTGATGGGAAACACTGTGAACGTGAAAGAAACTTGATTGCTTTCCTGAGAGTATTATAACCTCGATAGGCCATTCAAAGTAACCAGATAATTTCACATCAAAAATATCCTAGTTGTAAATAGTATGCGAATTAGCTTTGAATCCACGGAATCGGAGGTTGCTTTTACTGTCTTATTGATTTTTGAATGAACGCATCGTATGTCACAAAGCCATATTAGTGTCTATTTGAATATGAAGCTGTTCGACTGAACAACCTATCGACAAGATTTCTTACGGATCTTGAAATTCTCGCACAACCTCCTAGTGTCTCGCTGACCGAATTAGGCAAAAAAACACTCGTGTTTATGGTGGGCGTTTATTGGCGTAATCACTTTATTGTTCAGCATGCGTTGTCCTTCTGTTACATAGCCTAAATACACCTACAAGAACAGACAGGAACATGAAACGCAAACTGATTGATTGAATAAGTATCCCATACAGAACATGGTTCTTTTTGATGTACCTCTGTTGATGATGACCTGATTTTCTTTTTCTAGAATTTTCCTCATATACCAGTTTAGGTCCCCAAATTTCACAATTTTCAACCCCTCCCTTACCCTCATATCACCTCAATCGCTGAGTTCATCTGGCAGATTTTTAAAAGCCACTATTCTATTTTATAAAATGGTATGTATATATTTTCCGTATCTAGTCAATAAGACAGAAGGGGTAATAATGCTAACGAAGTATAATTTGAAAGCAAAATTATTTCGATCCTATCTTTTCCATTAGGTAAGATTTTGCGATTGAAATTGAAGAAAACACTTTCATTTGGGTACTCTAGTGTTCATTACAAATGATCAGTATTACCGCTATTTTCGGATACACGAATGAGAGGGATCATCAAAAGTATATTTGATTATCATTTTATTTTATGCAATAATTTGCCCTCCCACTGAAAGCAGAATTTAGTCTACATTTTTAATGTTTAAATGCGGTGAAAATGTGTGATAACCGACGAACAGCACTGGACAGCTGTTTCGTCCTGTTTGGAACTCATCAGCAGTACGTACATTTTGTGTCTCTGTTAGGACTCGAACCGGACATTTGGGTCGGGAATTCAAACACTTATCCTTGTGCTACACGGTCGACGGTTATCACCTTGTGCGAATGGCTCAATCAATTTAAATAGTCAATGTTTCGGTTTTTCACAGGCACCAGGCACTGTTGATGATGATATTCAGTGTGGGTTTCACTCCCTGGGAGATCGTTAATTCCCCACTGTTTGAATGAACTTATAAAAAAGGATTTATTTGCGGCTTGGCAATCAATCACGTTCAAGTTGACCTTTAATTAGGATCATACATGCATCGATAGTATCGTTGGGTTTTCCGTTATCGGGTATCGTCTTATAGGCAGATCAAAATCAAGGTCACTTCAATCCCCCTATCCATCAGTTCAAGGTCATTGAGTAATATCAAAGGAATGTGTACTCGTAAAAAACACTGAATTACAGCAACCATTGCACTCTGTTTACTGTGGGCACAATTACCAAATGACTAGCTTCAAATTAAAAAAAACATTGTCCTTTCAAATCACGCCCTTTCATTTTCTCGGTTCTGTTCTATGAAGCCTAACATCTGGTATCACATATTGATTAGAACTTCATTTCCACCATTGATTATTGTGTCAGATATTACACACTATCTTTTTAGCCTTATCCATTACCACCTTGGGTTGGTACCTTCACTGTTGTCAAAAATAAATTTGATCGCGCATTTTGGTTCATCGACGAATTTGTCCCACAACGCCGTCAGTCATCCTTATGAACCACGCGTTACAAAATATTTTTTCCCCTACGTTGCTAACAACATCCACTCTGAATTTGTTTTTTTTTGTAAAAGCAACAACATTAAATGCAAATTTGTGGTTTCTAGACTTAGAAAGAGAATAAATTTAATCGCGATAGTGTACATAAGAGAGCGCTGGACTTAAATTTATAGAATTTGTAGTGTTTCAAAAGGGACACAGGAGAAATTTGCTTTTTGCATAAAGTGAATAAATGAAGAAGATAACTCATACATCTGATTGATTGAATAAAACTCCATTTATCAAAGTAACATAGGCGAAAAAGCGACTGTGGGAAGGTCAGTGGTATTCATCCCTACCCATCCCTTGCATCATTCACCACATTCTCAACTGTGGGTTGCTTTTTTCACCCCCCCCCCTCCCATTGCCCGTTTTGGACATTACATTCTAATGCATATTAGGCAACGTCATGCCACTCTTGCAATACTCATCAACATTTTCATCCATGCACCCCGTCTCTTCTCTGTGTTTGGCCTCTCACCGCGTCCAACATCGACTACCACCCTAATCTTTTTACAGTCGCTTACTCGCCTCTTTCGGTTAGTCTTACAGGCTGAGCTGCATCCAACCAATCACATGTTCGCATTCATAATATTATCTCAAGTATGCAAGTGCCTGATTGTATTGTGTATATGAATGAATGTTTTTTTATTTCATTGTTTTTTGTTTACTGATTGTAAAAATGTACAAAAAAATTCAGGAAGTGTACCGCGGCCATACAAAAGCTGCCTGGGAGTTTGTAATATTATACATACTTCTGTAAGCAGCCATACCTTCAGTACGATCAAATAAAACAACGCGTAAATCAGTCAGAAAGGATTAGACCAGAAGAACAAAAGCTGAAAATTCATCCTATCGAGTACATAAAGCTTGACTTGACTTGACTTGAATATGCGGAAGAAAGAGAAAAAATAGTTTAGTTAACCCAAAGGTTAATCCGCAGCTCAGTAGTCACTTTGTATTTGTCATTAAGGATACGGGTAAAATATTAAAAAGGGGAATAGTTTATAAATAATAGTTCTCGCCGAAATGAGTTCGTTCTGAAGAACGAAAACGTCCGGCAGATAAGTCTCTCTCTCTCTCTGTGCGTGTGTGTGATCAACGAGGATTTTGTGAGCAAAACATGCACAGGACTCAATATGGGGGTCGCACAGTTTGGTAACAACAAGATGTTGTCCAACACGGTTGATGATGGCTAATCGANTACCGAAGAGCAGTGACATCCTTTTTAGGTAAATCGGGAAAGATAACAGGGGAGCAACAGAGAATAAGTCAAATTGATAATCAAAGGGAAAGATAACAGATTATTTGGTAATAAATTGCTTCACTCTACATATATAGAGGGGAAAATGACTTAGCTTGCTAGCACCAGTCAGAAAATGGGTAGACCATCGACAGTTACTTTCCATGGTAACACCAAGGTACTTGCTGGTGTCCACGCTACAAGCGAAAAAGCAGTCAATGCACGAGGGTATATTGGGATAGTAGGAACTGGAAAGAATGAAGATACACTCAAAAGATTTATAAAATTTGAGATTAGGGCTTTATTGTAGAGAAAATTCTTCAATGACAGTGAGATTATCAGATGCGATTTATTGAAAAAATTGACCTGAGGCATCTTTAAACATGGCCCTCTTAGCGAAAACTCAGAAGGACACACAGTTGATGCACTTGTTTTTTTCAAACAGTGACAGTTACTGTCACAGCACCTTGGAGGTCATATGTTCGCAGTCCACTACCGCCACCAACACAGTAGCTAGGAGACATTAGGCGGTGATCATCATGTCTAACTAGATGGATGTGATGGGGCCCGAAAATCAATCAATCACTGCCATCCGTCTCGGTATGGATCATGCACTCCACTTTACGGTTATTGACCATTTTCTCAATGTCCCGAGTTCGCGCATACGATCCGTTTCGTGATCCACTGTGTACGAAAACCTGTACCCTAAATACGGATGTTCTTAACAGATGGGATGCAGTCGAAGTTATTTGGCAAAAACGATGGTGGAGGCGTTTCCCAAGCCATTTGTGCGTGTGCGGGCGTTGTCCAATCGCCGATCAGTTTGTTTCTCCCGTTAAAGTCTACGTCCTTTTTTCGTCACTCCTCGTTGACCTTGACCTGATTATATTTATATACAGAAGATCCGAGACCCTCAATCTGTTACAGGATTTATTGTCTGGTTCAAAATCCTATGGACTTTTACGAAACTCTGTTACTGTACGACCGAATGCCAGTCAATTTTGTAAGAACATCACAGCGACCGTGGCTAATTCGTCACCACTTGTGCAGTTCCAAGTACTTTTCTGACGGCAATAAGACCAATTAATCTCCGCTTCTGTTCTCCTCTCGCTCAGCTGCATCTGTTTCCAATTGATTAAGGAAAAGGTCAGTACGATGACCCGACTATCAGATAGTGCGAAAAACATACTGGCAAACCAACATCCGCTCAGCCGTGCACAGTTCTACTATCTACAGTTCCAGTCTAATCAATATGGTTCATCGCTCAACTATAACTGCACAATTTCATGATTATTCTCTCGAAACGACACTGGAACAATCTTTAATTCCTTCCAAAGTATAAGCCGGACTCCTGACATCCGTTTGAAGTCGTGCTGAATAGGGAAACAGGAAGATAAAGTGACGGTCTCGCTTACATTGAATGAGTTCCAGTACCCTAATCACGATTAGATATGGTGTTTGAATGAACGTCCCACATGCTTCAGCAATTGAAGTTATACTCGTAATCGGTAAATGAACTTCTCAACGGTGAGAAACAAGATCCTCAAAGTAATTGCTGCTGTATTGGCATAAATCAAACAAAACAATTACATGAATACTGAAAGTAAATATGTCCTCAGTACGTAATTTCATCACCATGGGCACTTGCGACTCCAGCGGTAAATTAAGTCTCGTGCTATTCGATCTCATCGATCTCATCGATCCAGAACAAGCGTTTCATTTTAGTTATCACGACACTGTATTGGACTACGGTGGTGGTGGTGGAGTGGTCAGTGTCATCGAAATAGCGGCTAAGTAGTCCTGAGTACAAACCCCGCGACCGTCGCTCATCTTTCCCATTTCTGTATTTCAGTAGGTAGCCTTTGTCTCACCAAGGCCTCCTTCCTGAAAGTTCACTGTATATTTGTACAATAAAAAATATAAAAATTAGTTGAATCATTTATTTATGATTATTTATATTTATCAGGACACCGTTTTCAAGGGCTTGTGGATTGACAACGGAATTCGGACGATAAAGTAGTGAAAGCAAAAGCAAACATTTAACACCTTTTGAACATTTGATTTACAGTTGTACAGTTGTAAAATTTGAACAAAGACCACAGCAGAACAGTGTTGCACAATTTATTTCAGAGAATATAATGAAAACTAACGAATAACATTTACCGCGGATGAGCTGTTGGTGCTTTCTTCGTCCATTTTTCTACCAAGGTAGGGATAGTATTACAAATAACTTTTTCTGCTCGCAAAGTTCAGGCTTCCATTGTTTTATAACAGCCTTCTATGCAAACTGGAGCAACCGAGAGTTTTGCATGAGGAGTAGTAGTAGTATGTACTAGATACAACGAAATCTTTCCGGGAATAAATTGTTCAACATTATATTACTGTGTTCTTTATTCAAGTTTGTACCGGCAAAAGGTTGTTTCATCTGTTAGATTCTCTGAAGAACGGGGGTAGCGACTAATCAGGGGATACCTGGAAGGATTTTGCCTGCGGAGTGGGTAAATTTAAGTCACTGTCTAACTGCATTATTTGCGAATTTGAATACACACGTTTTACACAAGGGGAAAACGTTCTTCTAAATTTTGCCAATAAATCAATCAGATTTGCTTGTTTCTGATACACGGAGATGAATTTGGATATTTGGAGGAGAGAGGAGTGGATGATTGGATTTGTACTATTTCTCTGATGCCTTCGAACACTCATTGCATTTTGCTTACTAAACTGCAGTGCTGCCATTGCATCTATTTGTTTGGTCAATATATGAGCAGGATGATATACAACAGTGGTTTTTATACAAGTGCTGCGTGGTGAACTGATGTGCTTCACCTGGTTTCCTCTCTGGTGTCCTAGTTTTAATTTTTAATGAGTTCTGATCGTGAACTACTTTTCAGAATCTGGCTTTCCTTCCAAACTTTGATTTTATTCGATTTTCGTGAGTGAAACGCGAAATATGTACCCCACCCACATAGTTGTCTTTTCTGACGGTATGAAAGGGGTCAGTCAAATTGTGAATAGACGAAGCAACTCAAGGTTAACTTTGCGGCTTTTTGACAACCCACAGACGTCACTTGTTCCCAACTCATTAGTGGTGGAATCAGAAGTCAATGGAATTGGTGATTCCATTCAGTAGTATAATATATTGATTGGTGTAACTACCTCGATTACCTGTCCAGAATTCAATCGAAAGTATGCGCAAAATGCCTTTTTTGTTTTAGTCTGTTCAAACATTAATCCTCTGCATCTGGGTGTTCTGGTTTGGGTTTTGCTACCTTTCAGTTCTGTGTTAATACCAATCCAGAGAAGATCTGGACTGAACTACAAACCAATGATGTTGTCACTGTTCACCACACGTAATCAAACTGTCCACTGTGTCTGTTGATCAGGTTGATTCCAACGGGAGGACCAACACGAGCCACGTTACCACGTTAGATGATCTGATAGTAAGAGGAAACGAAAATAATCGTTAGGATACTGCTCTCCGAAATTCCGGGGATTAGCAACTAATAGCACCTGTCCAATTCGAATATCGTCTTAGAAGATACGCTTTCTCACCCTCTGGACTCACGTTACAAGGAGTTTAAAGACACTGGGATTATGTTTGTTCCGGTGGAATTCAAACTAAATGAGTTATTCGTAGATATCATTCGGTCTCTGACGGCCACTGTGGAGGAGATTCACCAGGCTACATATGATATGCAACACTGTGTGGAAAAATGTCATGGAGTTTCATGACAAGCACTGACCGCTAATGGGTTCCAGGATTCTTATCTATTCGAAAATATTCTGTTTTTTGAGTGAGTTTTTCTGTCTAGAGTGCTGCGAAAGCTTCACGTCGGAATCAACCAGATGAAGACTCCAACTGGCATATACATCTACTGAACTAAAATAGACAAAAAACCTGAATAACTGAGTTGTGCACGCACCAGCCGCGCAGTGGCGTCTTCGATGTCAACCAAAAGCAGTCTATGCCTGTAGTCGAAACCAAAAAGCCCTTGGAATGGAACCCACATTGACTATGAAGGGCCGCGCTTATGTTACAACTAATTAATACTGGTGGACGCATATAGTAAATGACCAAAGGTGCTTCTCATGAAGAACATAGCAACTGGTGCACCGGATAGCGCCCTCCGAAGATTATTAAACAGACATGGATCCCCGGAGGTGTTGGTGAACTATACCGGAGAACAATTCATAGCCCCCCTATTTAAAGAGTTCTTCCGTCACGCCAACTGCCAACATATATGGACTCCGTTATACCAACCACAATCGAACGAACAAGTAGAACGAATTGTGGATACCATCAAACGTGCAATTCAAAAGTCAAAAGGGAGGGGAATACGGAAAATATACCAGAGACATTCCTGTTGAACTATCAAACATGCTTGATTCCGAACTTTGCGAACAGCGTTACCTCATTGGTGTACGATTGGCCGAGCTTCCTGAACGGTGATTGGGTGACATGAAACTGTCCCTGGTCGTGCATGGATTGCAGTCACGGAAGTCTGGATCACCACAAGAACTCACACACATTAAAAAAGGAATAGATCAAAGAGTTGGCGAACTCCATGAAAACCGATGTGTTCTGAAACAACCCACCAAATCCAGGGGAACGCAATTCGGGTGATTGCTCAGAATACAGCTGCTAATCAGTGCAGTTGACATCGATCCAGACAACCAACCGTTACGTTCACACATTTTTATGCTTTCAATCTTCCTTACAAATATCCAGGTTTCATGTACAATAAACTAATTCCCATACGCCTCTAGGGGTGTTAGATCTCAATATCTGCGGAATTAATATCTAAATGAGAAACTTCATAGGAAGAAGGTTATTTAGGAATGAACAATTCAAACGATTCGTGTGGTGATGCACGAATAGGTGTGGTTTACACTGTGCTGAAGTTAGTCTATAGGGATAAAAGTTAATTTGTGGCGCTAATAAGACTACTCAAGGTCTATGGGGAGAGGAGGCGGTTGGATGGGTCGTCGTCATATATTGGCCTACAGGGACATGAACATGATTAGAGGACCATCTGTAATCAATGGTACCGCGCACTATAGCATAGCCCAAACATAACGGCACGCGGTTCAGTTTGAGTAAATATGATGACACAGATGCACTACTTCCATTAGTTTCAAATGTGTTTGTTCTGGGGCTGCTCGACTGAAGGATTTAATCCTCGGTCATCTAATTTGAAGAACATCAGTGGGTGAAAAAAATCTCTAAATTGAAACTGATGAAATTTCACATGCATTTTTGTTTCACCATTTTCCTTCAGAGATCCACCATTCCCATAGGCTTTCACAAAATCCAGCGCAAAAAATATGACCTTACGAGCGGCTCACTACATTCGAAATGTAACGATATATCTGTTCCACTCCAATTAACATTTAGTGTTTATAAAATGTAAGACCGTGGAAATCCTACTAATTTTGTTCTCTCTCAGTGCGTAGTCGGCAAACATAGTCAACCTGTCCGTCAGTCAGCGCGAAAAAACCTCGAAAGCACTCGCTGCATACAGCTATTTCAACATCGACCGTTTTCTCTTCACGGAATGCACCGGATTCGAACCCGAGGACGAGGGTTTGTAAAGCCGACGCGCTAATCATTTGGGTTGTCCAAGGAGGTCACTTAGCAGCTTGGTGCACGTCAGCACTACCTGATAAAGCGCTTGAAAGGCTTTTCAATAGCAATGAGTTGATGCTGCTCGTCGAATGTACCTCGGCCCTCAAAATAAATTTCCCATAACCGTTATACCTGTAAAAATTCATGTTTAGCGTTGAACCCCTCTGAGCTGTGTCAGATTACGCAACGATCACTATCTGGTAATTTCAGGCAGAAGTCATAGATGAACGACATGTCGGGAAGTGTTGAAATGTGGCAAGCGGCTGAGTGTCAGGTAAAATAGCCCAAGTGATCACTGTGCCGAACTGCCAGCCATTCGTGCCTCGGTTGGAATCACAATGCACTCGGTGGATATGCACACTGCTGATGACTCTGAACTATATAGATTGAAACAGTTGCAAACTGTCCTTCCAAGACTCTCGAGTAATTCTTTTTTCTGCTTGATACACTTGATACTTCGATTCGCAAACCGAATTCTCCAAACCGTCACACGTATGATTTTGTTTCTATTTTACAATACAATACAATAATAAATACCACCAGTGTTCACGAGTGAACAATGTGGCCGATCAGAGATCACTTGTTGAACCAGGAAATTTGGGCTGCCCTTGTGTGATTGAAACAGAGGACCGGTGGACCGTAGTGATCCAAAGCCCAATTACCTTCATTTATAAGACAGTTGTGCCGACTTCAGTGAACCTCTGCTACAACTACAGATTTACTGGGAAAATGTTTGAAATCCAAAACATTCGAATTTTAAAAATAATGTTCGATGAAATGTGACTTCTGATTCCGCTGTTTGAAAGCTTTGAAATAAAGCGATCCTCACACTGGGGGGATGCATGTGCAAGACTAGAGGTAGTTTCCAGATCCAACTAACCGAAGTTCACCCGTGCAATTGAATTACGGTCAGTGGTGTCAGCGAACTGGATCCTCCAAAACGGTGCATGGTAATATATGGATTTGGGTTGGCGTGAGCAAGGTGACCAAAGGGCAACTTTTGATTGAATTATTATGCAATTTGATTTGACACGTGTTACACGGATAAAGTGAACTGATCGACGTGTGAGTCCAACTGTTTTCTGCATAAATTTAGCATGATTGACCTGAGATGATGAGGAAAAATCAGAGAAGCAATGATGGAATTGTTTTATGGAGAAATACATCCCTAGTATCATTGATACAGCACTGAAAGAGACCGATTCTCTCCCTCTTGTGAATGAGCGCATCAACCGGTCCGCAATATCACTTTGAGCAAATATTATCGATTCTTACTCATGCTTCTAAATTTTCAGATCGGTAAAATAATGGGATCATGCAGCAGTGTGATAGTGTTTGATTGAGCACGATCCTAAGTCGGACTCCAGTATTGAGTTTCCGTCCATTCTATAATAAAAAGTTTCATAGTGTTAAGTAATATTTACGACTACAATTTCCAGCGAATTCTTTCATCGATGTTTTTACAACTTGATAGATGTTTCTGTTTATACATTTTTGCTTTCAATACCCTGTTGTTTTCAGCGATTTCCATTTGATGAGAATTCACAAATCCAAGTGATGTTCTTGAGAACTTCAATATGTATTGGTGTTGATGCACTGCAACAAGTAGTATGTGAATGACTCCACAAAATTTCCCTGGAAGCACATTCACATACTACTTATTGTAAAATATCCAATAAAGACGTCTAAGTCACGTTTGTTGCGGTTAGTGGCACCTACAAACATCGAATCATTGTATTGATTCATAAATCGACCGGTTCTGAAAGGGCTGTCCAAACGAATTTACCCGGTGGTACAAATGAGGTTACTGCGACGAAAGTTTTGATGCATTTCTATCGGTGTGAGATGATTTGTGCTTGGGTTCTGGCTGCAATGTGAGCAGGTGTTTGACACAGTCACAACAACGTTTATGAATGCAGAAAAAATGTCATGTTTCTTAGTCGCCTCTCCTGTCGTGAGCCCAAAATATAAATGGATTCAGATTGTTTAAAAATACATTTCAGCCAAACGTTTGTCCTCGATAATTCATCATCGTTCCGGTGCGATTTATGTGAGGGTTTAAAACCTGTTCGGGGATGGGGCTAGGAGAGAGAGAGAGCTAAGTGTGTTCGCGTGCGCGAACCGCCATGCGATGAAGAGCTTCGACTATAAGATGCTTCCGGGCACCGTAGCCCCGAAAGCAGACGTCTTATCAAGATGGCCTCAAATATGCTGAAGCTAAATTATTTGGACCAGTTCAAGGAACAAACTGGAGGAAATTCAGTGCTTCACCTTGTGTTTATGAATGAACGGTGCACTTTATATTGATCCATGATCACGTTAATTCATATACATTTGATGATATTATTTGTAATTTTGACAAATCTTCAACAATAAAATTAGGGCACGGTTGAAATGCGGTAAATTAGTATTCAGTGTTACCGTGGAGAGAAGTAACCTGCCATGATGAATTAATTTTGCCGGTGGACTGTATTGGGGAAATAAATATATGATGGAGGTTTGTGCATTATGATTAACCTCGCTTTAGCAACAGACAACCACTCATAAGTACGAGCATCAACCATCACTTTGAATTCATCAATGTTATTCAGTGGAACGGGATAGTCCGACTATAAACCGCAAATACGCGTTTGATAAACAAGATGGCTCTTTAAAAATTGCCTAGTTTCAACGAATACATTTTCTTGAACACTGTTGAAGTAAGAGAATTATTTATAAAATAAAAAACACGGATATAAATTAATTGATATATATTGCAGGTGCATTGTGTGGTGAATTGCACATATCCAGAATCAGTCGCATCGGTGCCCCTTCTTTGTGTACCTTCGGTAACCCCTAAAGTCTGCGGAATCGTTGTCCCAGTTGGCCGGGTCCGTTCGAAGATGGTCGCAAAATGGCTGGCTAATTACTAGAGCCCGTTAGGATCGGATTAGCAAAACACAGCGTACGAGACGCATTAACTTTTTTCAACAGCATTTGTGACTCAAACTTGATAGGTCGGAGAATGCTCTCAATGGACGTTAGTTCGCTGTTCACCAATCTTCCAATCAGCAAAATCGTTGGATACCTGTGTAGTTATGTACAAACTAACGATGTTGAGATAGGCCTTCCGTCAAAAGACCTGAAACAACTGCTTTATTTTTGGATGTACAACGCCAAATTTAAATTCTACTAGCAGATTTATCGACAAAATGATTGTGCGGCTATGAGGTCATCGCTAGGATCGTTGTTTGTCAATATGCTCATGGTGAAACTCTAAACCAACCAACTCGAATCTTCCGTTCATGATTGTGTGCTATACAAACGATATGTGGATGATATTCTGTGCGTGATCAACAAGAAATCAGGAACAAACGAGCTGTTGAGCAAGTTGAATGATGCTCACAAGATTTACCTTAGAAATGGAAACCACAATAAATGCATTTGTAGACGTCTGTTTGAATCGTAGGCCGGATGGCTCGGTGTAACAATCAGTGTATAGGAAGTGTATAGGAAGGAGACTTAGAAGGGTCAATACATGCACTTACCAGCTTTGTACCGTTCAAAGTAAAGAGGAATTCGGTGCACTGACAAGCAGATAGAGCAAAGAAGATTTGTGACGACACAAACGCACTAACTTCATACATAATGACTATCCGAAACGACCGGCTAGTAGGACGATTCAGTGCAGCAGAGATATTGTGATGAAGGCCGAGGTCAGAAAGAAGTCGGTATAAATTACCTTGACGTTCAAGGGGGATACATCAGTAGAGGTAATACAAAGGAGACTATCCGATGTTGTTAGTAAGACCTTCTACGCAGCAGAACTCAATGTTTTTTTCACATCCCAGCCAATTGTGCTTACGACTAAAGGACAAAATGCCGGATTCTGCTGTCTCATTTTGTGTGTACTCATTTACGTGTTCTTGTGTAACAACATACATAGGCAGCACGGTCAGGCGTTTGTCCGAACGAATCCGTGAACACTACCCCGCATGGCTAAATACAGGAACGATCAGGTCGCTCACATGTGCAGTGGTTTTACACCTAGTTGAAACAAATCACACTGTGAATGGTACCGAGGCATTCCGTCCCCTGTATCGGGTTCGTGGTTGACTATCAAGGCAGGTTAGATGTCATATGCTGGCCACAGCGGAATCGGTAGGAATTCGTGTGCACAACTCCCCTCTATGTGCCCTAAAACAATTTGTACAGGCGCTTGAGCTTCCTGATTCACCTCTCTCACACCCCTATCCCGAGTACTCCCAACGATCGTATGACCTAACAATTATGTGATCACTGAGAATTCCACAACCGGCCTGAAGAGGAAATTAACCCCAAATAACCTATGATGTTAATTTTCCCTTTCCCAAAACAATTGTTTGGATTTTATAGTTGAACACGGATACATATATAGACAGTGTGATATTTATTTTGATGTATTTGGCATAACTACAAATCAGTGAAAAAGACATTGTTTGTCACTCTTCGATCTATTTAAAATGTACTCTTTGGGACCGTTTACACAATTTTCGGTGTCCATTCCACAAGTCAACTAGCTTGGGACGAAGGTAGCAGGCTTCATCTGCAATAGGATGGATCTCAGCTCTGAATCCCCAGGAAGTACGCTGATAGAAGGTGGAATTCGGGACACTTTTGACACTAGTTTCTGCATGAAGGAGCTTCTAACCTACATGCAACTCAGGAAAACACAAAATGACGCCGAAGGTCTGATGAGACAAACATAAGCAACCCATTCTCAATCCAAGATGGCTGATCTCAGGCCGTTCAAGACACAGCCAAGGGGTGATGATTATAAAGAGTCAGAAAAAAGGAGATGTTAGAATAGAATCAAACCACCTAATGAAAATGATTAACCGCGAAGGAAAGAGAGCTGCAAATGGTTACGTAATACCAAGCGAGAAGATAATTCATTTAGGTGAAACCAGAAATCAAACGGAAGTGATATAGAAAGGTGGTGGTAACGGAAATCAGTACCCCTAATCCTCGTTCACCCATCTCCAGATGACTTTGGCAATGACTCAGCAAACAAATGTCTTTCTGTTTGAACAAACGCAATTATGTAAATATCCACATACGGTATTCTTCTTATAACATTCCAATAAATTTAATGTGCGTAGACAGCTGATTGAGAGCACGCGAAATGGCTGGCCAATATCAATTCTACTCATTGTTTTACTTGTTTTATTCTATATTTTTTGTGTGAGAGATAGAGGCCTAGTCAGTTGGGTTCACGTGACGCAATCAAAGATCACGTGACAAGTGCCGTCATTCAGTCTGNCGTCATTCAGTCTGACCTGTTGTTTTTTATGTATGAGATGCGAGAAAAATCATCGAATAGTTTTGTAATACCCTTATTGACTTGATTTTAACTACACTTGCTACTTAAGAGTGGAAAGCAGTTCAAACAGTAAAGTGCTATGTCCATAAATGCTAGGGAATATCAGAGTCTAATGCTCAATTATGTTGCATTCTGTGAGGTGGTTTCGAAGTTATTTATTTTCAAGGAGAGGCCTAATCATTTTGAAGGAATGAATGCTCAGTCTGCTCATTCCCAGTCGGACCATGTGGGGACATTGTGCATCAGGGATTCAATTAGTGTCGACTTAAATCCGGTCCATCCGACCACATAGGAATGGGCCCGCGGTGATTTGAAGTGAGGCTACACAGATCTAATCGGAGCCACCCAATCGAATAATACTTCAGGTTAACAGTCCCTTTTGAGCAGATGGTTTGGTGTGAATTTGCAGAGGAAAAATGCCAGAATAATTGGCTGGGCAGAATTTTCAAGGTGAATAAAAGGATCTATCAGTTCCTGAACAGCAACTGGTGTACAACTGTGAGAGAAACAATTTGGTATAAATATGCCCTTCCCCTCCGCCACTCCTATTTATCAGGAGTGTTTATTGTCCTGTATTGTCGTTCAGCGAGAAGTTAGTCTCTGACCGAAAAACGCTCGGTATTTCGTGAATGGAATACAATCTTTAAAAGTCTTGATTCCGAATCAAACTGCTTTTATTATTTTCCTGCAGTAAATTTTCAATCTATTATTGTGGATATGGTTTCCGTGGGTCCATATTTTTGCTGTTTGGAATTTACATGATCAGTATTGGTGTGATTTCAAGGGTATGGATGCTTTTGTAAACAAAAGGGTTTAGAACCGAAATAATTTTCAAAAACAGTCATTAGTTGCAACTGTCCAGCAACGCAGAGCACATTGTCTGAGTTACACCTGCAGGGTGGAGGTACTCGAAAGTGGTGAAGTTCTTGTGCACTTTGAGTCTCATGGAGACAGAAGCCCCGCCGTCACTCGCACGGACAGTTGTGATGGCCTAGCTAACGGATCAAAATTTTGAATGCATTAAACGTGTGTTTACGATACAAACTTATCTGAAGGCAGATAGAGTGGAACTTCCATCTTGTAGTCATGGTTCAAAAACCGGATTGGCTCGAAACAATGAACAGAAACCGGCAATCTGCATCCGATCTTGATAACTAAAATTTCTACGCCAACACCAACAAAATGTTTTGGGAAGAATATGTACGGCATCTAGTTGGTTCGTCTACTGCGTTTTTCTAAATCCCATGAGAATGAATTTCTAGGGTATGTAGCCTTACGAGCACACAATGCTTAAAGGAACTACAATCACCCTGATCCAAGGCACGCAAAGGTTTCATTCAGAGAGAGGATCGATTGAGTGGTAGCCCGATACAGACAGAAGCCGTGAGGTTTGATGCAACCCGATTTGTGCAAGCAAGGTGACTTGATGCAACCATTAGCAGTGTTATCAAG
>UZAN01042849.1:27336-39386 GCA_900618425.1 Echinostoma caproni
TACGTCGACTATAAAGATGCACAGCTCTTCCATTGCTCAGTACTGATGTCAGCCAAAGCGATCCGATCAACTAAATCCATTTTCGACTAATCTAGGTCATTTCACAAATTTCACAGGACAGCAATTTTTCTGAAGAAAGATCCATTTTTTCTCGTTGGTTGTTTCGATCTGGTTTAGAGCTGTTACTCTTGGCGAGAATGCAACACCCGAGTTTCTAAGTCATTACCTACCCCCCCCCCGCTCCCCTCAACCCACCCCCTTAATGCAAAGATTAGCTCGGATACGGAACATTTGGTGGAATATTTTATCATCATCATCTGTGATTTCGTGTCTCTGCAACTTTGTGTTTAGTTGTCATGCTCCAAACTCTGGTGATAAATTAGAGTCCTCAGGAGTGGCCACGCCAGAATTGTCACGAGTAACTGGTATACCGATCTGGGAGCGAACATTGTGATTCAGATAGATATCAATTGGCACGAATAAAACTTGGCTCCACCGCGTATTGCTATTCCACCGGTACGTAAGGAACCGTTAGTTATCAAGGCAACTAAGACAATCTAGGATATTTCACACTAAGACACACCAGTTGCATTGATCATGACATGGGGAGTGCGTTGGACACATGGTTGTCCATGAATTGTTTCATCTCATTCATGGCACACGTTATGCTCACATTTCCATGCAAGCAATCACTAAAAGTGGTCAGTTAACTGGGAAAATCCGTCACTCAAGGCTATTAAGAGCAAGCGTGACAGTTATTTTAGTTTAAAGCATTTGGGTATTTACACATTTACAAACAGGCATGCTACACAATGCGCGCTAGACCAATTGCATGTTGATCCATAATCCGCTTGTCCTCCTCGGTTCTGTATTACGTTATGCGGCGATTTGGGCGTTGAGTCTATCCAGTTTAAGAGATGCAAACTTTGGTCGTCCATGCGATCAACTACACATAGGAGATATTTCATTTGAACTACTTCTGTAATTGGAACCACCTCAATTGGCGAGTTAAAAAGCAATAAGGAATGAAGATGAAAACTGCATTCAATGGCACTCTCAGATGTCGGCACGAGATACAAGAGATACACGTTTTCTGAATCTATCTATAAATTCTTTGAGTGCAGCGCAGAGAAATCATCAGCGGTATTCGAATCGATTCAAGTTTTGGGTGATTGAGCCCTTGATTCATATACTGAGAATGGGTGATAAATTGGGTTATGTAGCAGACAGGGATTTATGGCATACTTCCACCAACAAGTTGCAACCCAGAAAAGGTGAGCTGGGAATTTTTCATCCTCCAGACATGTTATGAAACTCACTGACCAAGTCTTTTAAACTCACCTCAAAAAGGACTGGGTAAAGGTTTAGTATTTTTATAGTAGCAAACTTGGATTAGCCCATTTGATTGTTAAGAGGCACGAGGCACTCTTGGTTGTGGGTTTCACTCCTTGGGAGATCGTTAATTCCCCACAATTTCATGCATTTACATATGATGGAAATGTTTGTGATAACCGACAAAGAGCACTGGACAGCTGTTTCGTCCTGTTTGGGACTCGTCAGCAGTGAGTCCTGATAGGGGCACAAAAGTACGCACTGCTGACGAGTCCCAAACAGGCCAAACAGCTGTTCAGTGCTCTTTGTCGGTTATCAAAAAAATTTCCATCACATGTAAAGGTTAATTAGTTTCAAATTATGCTCATTTTTTGAATTACCTATGGATCTCCGCCTGACATTCAGTTGATTTACATAAAGTTTCCAGTACTTTATCGTTAGCCTTGTCAATTCTTTACCGGGTCTTATTATTCAACACTTCTTCCACTTAATGAGATATCTGGGATCACCACCCCTTCTATTTTACCTCAAACGCCTCTCGATCTGACCTATGTCCATGGCCACAGGAGCGAAATAAAAGACTGATTTTTTTTCTCAGCTCTCCATTGTGTGTCGTGAGTTCGCGAGTAATAACCTTGCATTCAGCACCACTGGGCAAAGTCTTTGCGTATTTCTGAGCATCGTCATCATTTAACCTGAGGAACACATATCGACTGCCCAAACACCCCAGTGACGGAGTATCGGTGACTAATTGATCTATGCAGCTACGGGATTCAAGATTTTTGTATCAAGTTTTTACAACTTTTTGTTTCAGTGGTAAGTTGATCACCGTATGCAACTCGGACACAAGCACTAACTACGTTCAGATTGTGGATTAAAAGTGGTTCGCTCCCTGGGAATCAGGCTTCGGTACAACCGCCCTCCTCCACACACCCAAGTTCAGATAATCATCAGCCAAATAGTTGGGTCTCTGGTTTGATCATGTGAATCCAGAACTGAGTGAGCGATAGTCAATGATCTACGGACTGCTTTAGAAGTATTCTCACCAAATACTGCGCTGCATAAATTGCGGCAGAATTCTGGTTTTTGGTACTGTCTAATGTACTTTTATATCCGTGCACACCTACGCACGCATTTATGAACCACATTCTGTACTATCCCCTGAACATCCACTTACACCACCACCGCCACCACCACCACCAGCACCGAGAACACCAATGATAATCATTCAAACTGCATAAGTGACACATATTATAGATAATTACTCAGATAATCTACCTACGTGGTTCATGTTAAAGACCGATCTGTTTTCCCCAATCTTTTCTTTTTCTTCTCTAGTAAGATGTCCCAAAACCGGGAAGGAAGACGAGCTGTTAGATTACAATTTTCACATAGTTCTAAATGATCGGTCGGTGAGAATAAATAAATAGCAGAGTATGTATGCAATCGCATACGTTCACGTGATCCGTTTCAATTGTGTTAGGTGGCAAGGAGACGTCTTAATTCTGTATCTCTACAGTATAGATCGTGGCACACGCTTGTGGGTGTGCAAATTTGTCTGTTTGCGTGCTTGTACGTCTGTGTACCTTGCGCACACTTTAAGTGGACTCAAATTGATAAAAATGTGAATTTGTCGAAGAAGTGAAAATGTAGCTTTTGCTCAAACTGACGGAAATAAACGGAAGCATTCTGGTGTCAATGTCTCCAATCAACCATGATTGAACGGGGTTCTGAGTTCAAGGCGAGATAAAACAATGTTAGTTTGTATTTGAGTTTTTTCAGAGCACTGCGTGACAATCATGCGGTCTGTTCAAATAACTCATATTGTTTTTTAACTACCACATAAGATGGAATTATTTATTAACCGAAATGCACAGTACAAGCAATCATCACCACAAATAAACCCGAGCAATTTGACTGAAAAATCACTTATTGGTTGTTGCGAATTCAAGGTCACCATCAACCTCGTCAATGAGGCGCCTCCGTCACAGACCATCATGTGCAATGTGTAACTTCATTATTGCTCGCATCAGTATGCAAACCGGAAGGATGATGCAAGACGTCTTACGCATCGATTGTGAATTCTCAACTTAATGATAGAAGTAATCTGTAAAGCTCATGTAGGTTTTATATCAGAACTGTACTAATATATTCAGATTGGCATCATACTGAAAGGTTCACTTTAAAGGTGCGCGGAATGCTCACTAAGGCAGAACAGTTAGACACGATAGACTAACAAGTGCCAAACAACTACACGATAAATTAAATCTGAGCACCAGTCAAGATGCAGCTCTATGAAGGTGGGCGTAAATATGCTGTATACTGTTGACCTAATAGTGCGCGTAGAATGGTTTGAAAATCTAGCAAATGAAATACAGTTTAATCTCTTGTAAGACATGATTATAGACACAACTTTTACTATTTTTTCCGCGATTTAGATTCCCGAGTTGCAGCTATACTCGGAAATTGAACTTACGTTCTCCCGACGCCAGATTGCGCGAATCCAACTTTTCTTTGCCGAATTCACTTTCTTTGTGAATTCTTTTTTTTTCTTTTTATATCCACAGTTGGTGAATTGATTTTTCGTTTTTGAGGACCGTCCCATTTCGATTCATTGATGCCTGCAAATTCATGTGCCCAGATCTGAACCTTCAACGATCGCATTGAATGGATCCGAAGGCTCATGGGATTGAACTGTAAAAGCACTATTGCAAACGTCAACACCGTAGTTGTCAATGTCTGAAGTGTAAATTACAGATTGGGCACAACAACACAGTGTATGTGGAATTTGTGACTAATAACTGAAAATATTTTTCAATGCTTCTAGTGGGTATCCACGATACGTTGGGATTGTATACACTATTCATATGTGCTTAACGTAGTCGAGTATTATCTAATAACTGTCCCACATGGAAGGTCTCATGGTTGTCTATCACAAGGACCAAGTGGCGCTTTCAGCTTTCGTTTAAATCAGGTGATTGGATGACTGAGTTTACTTGAGGTGACATTTGCAGTATTACCACGAAATGAAACCGGGACATTGGGTTAACGCGATGAGGTGATCTCTATTGCGCGGTGATTTTTAACAGTGGACGGGGGAAGAGGTGCGGTCTATTTTGTTCACCGCTGTTACATTCAATTTCTGTCTCAAATAGGAATCGAACTGATTGACTGTGATTCGAAAACAGGGTAAAATGAGGACACGACAGAAAAGGTTTATCGTTTAGAATGGGATCGGATTTTTTGATTCACGGAGAACATGAGCTCACCATTTTTTCTCCAAATATCAGACTCTGGCCACTTTTCTTTGTTGCTTGAAACTGAAGTAGGAGAGGAACGATATCCGTGAGATCGTGTGAGACTAACATAACAATTCTGATCAATAATGTGACTGCAAAGTGTGCTTGTGTGTGTGTGTGTGTGTGTGTGTGAGGTGTGTGCGTGTGGAGGGAAGCAAATAACGTAGGATTGTTTTACCGAAACACCCATCATTTGCCTAGATTTGAAAGGCTGTTCCTGGCTGTACCGACGGATTTGCGAACGCAGTCCGTAAGCTCTTCGGAGGTTTGTAAAATTCTGATCCTGACCCGTTTTCAAAATTTAGTTTCACTGTACAAGTAGGTCAAGTGAGTGTTACTGCTCACGACCTCGGTTCCCAAAAATCTAGATAGATGGGATGATCTATCTCAGTGTGATCAGAATGGCAGTTTACTGCTCGATACCGAAGTCGAGTAAATTGAAGTCAAGAGCTGCCACTCGTCATCCAGTATCATCGATTTTTTCCCAGCTTCATTTTTGAGAAGTAGCATCGACTATCTTACAGAATAAAATAACCGATAACCGACCACACTGCAAAGTTACTGTGAGTTGGTGATCATTAGGAGATATATTGATCAGTTAGCGCATTTAAGCCGATGATAGATCGATGGTCGATAAAATATCAACGGGACCGAGTCTAAATTCAGCACAGCTAAACATTCCGCCGCTCTATCCGAATAGTCTATTGCTGCCTCATCGGATGAGGCTAATCAGTATGCGCCAGATGAACTCTTGTGAAAGAGTAAAGAACTGTTTGGAAAAAGAATGCAATGTGAGATTGAGGGATATGTATAGGCGGAAGGGAACATGATGAAAGAGGTAGCGCCTTTCGTATCCACGTCGAATGATCATGGGTCAGCTAATGGGTGATCTGGAGTCCTTTATCAAGCCTGGCTGGAGGGGCTTGATCAGTTGTTCTTATAAACATGGAGTAGGCTCTGTTACGTTAATCCTACCATTTTTACTGCTAGAAGATGACATAGTCGACGAGCTTTCTGTGGTGTAGGCGAACCTTACAAGGGATTCTGAATACATCTTCGTTTGGCCACAGTCCATCACCATCCAGTCCATCCATCAGGTGCGTTCTCATATCTGGCCCGGTAGCTTTATGTATTTTAGTACATCTGGAAAATGGCCTAATCACCGTGTAGCTCTTCGAACATNGAACATAAAACCGATAAAGGAATAGGTACATATGGAGCTAATGTTGATCAGCAGTTTATCTTTAAGAAGCAACGAGAGCATGGGCCGGTCAGTGAACTACGTACGTAAACTAGCGTAGCAAATTGCAACAGGGATAATCTTATCCCCTGGGTTCCTCTTATTGCATCTTTTATATGAGGAATTTCGAAATGAAAAAGTATGCATGGTTGCTTTCGGTTAACTCGGGGTACCCTGGCCCCTTCAGATAAACTCCTTTAATTGCTTATCTAATGGTTGATCTTGAAATATTTATATTTTATTTGCATGCATTACGTACGTATTTGACTTAGGCTCACCTGTTTTTGCCAAACTGGTCTGAATTATTTGGATCTTGGTCTAAAATAATTTCCGCCAACGAACTGTGTTCATTCATTCGACCGAAGATCATCACTCATTATCATCGTCGATCGCTCTATTACGCATACCTTGTCATTTTATGTTATCTGTAATGGAATATGCATGATATATGAATCGGTAAAACGTTTCAGGAGTAGGTCAAATATTTCTAACAGACTGATATAACTTGGGTACTCTAACAGGTGGAACATTTTGAGGACTGGAGTCCAAAGAAGGAAAAACCCGGGACAGGAACACTCACCTGGTGACATTTTCCCATCGCACAGAGGACTTCACCCGAACTAGGGACACGATATTCATTAGCATCTCAGCGAGTAATTCAGCAGTATAATCATTTCTGCGAGTGTATGGTGAAATCATGTTGGTGAAATGCTAACAAGATACTGGTGCAGTGAGATACTACTCATATTTGTGAGTAGTGCGTTTGGTGAGCGCACAAAGAAGCGGTTAGTGGATTTTCGTGGCATCTGGGAGCATACTTAAGGATTAAATATTGTACCTATAGAAGTAAATAGGAGACCGTCGATTTGCTTGACCACTGTAAAAAAGCCTATCATGACACCACGACCAAACTGTTCGATCTATTGAACCATATTTACCCTTATGCATGTTCCTGTGGCTTTTTAAAATGACAATACTAGGGTCTATTTTCATTGGTTTCACAGGCTTGTTCGTTTGGAAAATATTTGCTGGATGCGCAAGACCTGATTCTATCGTTCCAAATAGACACGAGACGAATTTGATTCATCGTTTAAAACAACAAGTCCGTAAAACACCCTCACGTGATTAGAGGAGGAACAAACCAAATAAATGTTCTGAGAGAAAAAAGTTGAGATATTTTCAGGAAAGGCCAACATCCGAAATGGTCCACAGGTTTTTGAAGAAAAAACTGTTCATTTGAAATGCAATATGTAGCTTGTTGCACAGGTGTTTACCGCGTGTAGTGAAACGAACCTATAGTGTATTTTCACAGGCCCAACCATATTACTAAACGATACAGCGACATGCTGTCTACGCTGGCCACTTCTATTGTATTGTATTGTATTACATTGTAATGACTTGTGCAACTACGCCTACATTTTCGTCCAGTATGTGTTCACAGTTACAATGGAATGAAATTGAAAACTATCATATAAAATAATGATAAAACGTAGACAAAAGACCATTTTCGTAGACTTAAAACAATTGCGGTTAGGAGCTTTTTCTTGACAGTTAGACTACGAGTCAAATAGGGAACTGTTGAATTACGATAAATGTTTATTCGGGATGATAGGCGGCGATAATTCGATCGGGTTGTAGCGAGGGAACGACAAGCGGATAGCTAACGGACTGAGTGGATGACTGGTGTCTTTAAGTATCTAATGCGAGGAATTCTCTTATGAATTAATATGAATGTCGCACGGTTTTGGGACTAGTGTTTATGGGAATAAGAGAAACACAGCCAATATTTACCAAACCGCGGTGACGAGTAATGAAGTTCTTTTTAAGTAGGCCCGGAAAAATAACCGGTGAACAATAAAGTGTGATAGAAGAATGTATTGATAAGCAAAAGAACGTACACTTGCATGCTTCACTCTAAATTTTCTTAGTTTGCGTGTCTGGAAGGATAATCAACGCATTCTACCAACACAGGCATGCACATAGAAGGACCACCGTAGATCACCCTCTGTGGTGATTCCCGCTTAGTTATCAATAAGTACGGAATTGATAACTGAGGGTTGCAAGGAATATTCAGACTAAAAATGCATTCAAAACATTCAGTTAAAAGCTGAGTTGGTTAGAGATACTTACCCTCCTGCCAAACTGTCAGAGAGTANAGAGAGTAATTCCATGTTAAATTGTTTTTGAGATAGCTTGATATAAGATCACAACATCAGTATATTTAAAGATTTTGGCCGGCGTGATAGACGGTTCATCACCGATGAATGCTGAAAATAAGTACGGAGAAAGCACAGCTCCCCGAAGGACTCTGGAATTATTCACTAACAGTATTGAAACAGTGCCGTTTGCGTCAGTTCTTTGAATCCTTCCTGTGAGATAGTCTTTCAACCACGACAATAAAGGGTTGGAGAAACCGAAAGGCTGTAAATTTCAGAGGAGAGATCGCGGAACAAAATTGCAAGCAAAAGAAGGACGGAAGTCACAATGAACGGGTTCTTGGGAAACTATATTAATCGAAATGGGTACGGATTATGGGTCACAAACCACGGTCGCAGGTGAAGCACAGAGTTGCACTAGCAATCGTTGGCTGGAATTTCCCGCCACCGAGACTCGGGAAAAATACCCCAGAAGTAGCGGTTTGTTTATTGAGGAAGATCAGTGGGGTTAAATAATATGTACAAACAAACGTCTTCGTCAATGGCCTGTTTGCAATCTTGACGTTATCCGGCTTCCGTTTGAACCGCACGGCTTCTGATTGGTTTGCACCATGGGCTTGTAGTTTGTTGCCTAGAAACTCGATTCACCGTGGTTGGCGTTAATTCGTTGGCTAGGATCATCACAATCTCCTCCTTTAACATGTTCCGTCTATTTGAGTTGCTCTCCTCCTTAGCATTCGCAACGTAAACGGGGCATTCTCATTGGCAAGCACTTCAGAAGTAATGAACTGTTGATTTCAGGTTTCCGTATCTGGCAGGGACACGTCACCGGATGGGTTGTCTTAGGCCTCTTCTATGCAATCCCCATCTGGACAAGGAGGCTCCTTGAAATGGATTTGGTTAATATGGCATCGATGAACTGTCACATCTACTAGGTCGTTTATCTTCATCATAGCTTGGCCAATCTTTCGGCTTGTGATTCTTCTTACTGGTCTCGTTTTCCCAGAAGGTTACGTCGTCACTCGAATCAACGCATTGTAATGAGGACCGTATACCTCGTGCCTTGAAAAGTTTCACTGAACTTTCTTCGTTGGTGGCGTGTGTCGCATTTCGGTATTTCAACAGGAAACTGCCCAGGAGTGCTTCAAACTCTGGAATTGTCTTCGGGTTCGCAGATGCAATGGCGCTCTTTCACTGCGCTGTTTGAACAGGGGTAAAGTGGTGCTGTGCGCAGATATCAGGAACCAGCCACGTTTTCATCTCCGCAGCGCAGAACTGCAATCCGTTATTCGGTTGCCAACACTTGTGGAAGTTCACAGTTAACGGTTGAGGCAAAATATATATGATAACAATTTTGGATTTGTGCGCTTATCATAGGCTGTTCTGTGACCATCCGTTAGAGGAAGCAGAGGGTTATCAATAATTTTTTGTGCGCGCACTCGCACACATACACCGAGTTGATCAACCGGACATCTGTAAACAGCTTTGCAGTTCCGTTGGATAATGACATTTTGAATGACCGGTTCAGGCCGATTTCATGACCTGTTGAGAAAAGAGACGACAGGCGAGGTCGGATTTATCTTTTGAAGTCTAACTACGTCACTAAGTCTACATCATTTACCTTGGAATGGGCTCGGGCACTCTTGGTGCCAAGCACCGTTCAATTCTCCCGATACACTTGTCACTGCGGTTGTCGGTGGAGTTCCAGTAGTGAATCATGTGGAGCAACCAAGACCCAAGCGGGAAGATGAAATTCTGAACCCCGGGATGGTTCGCACAATTCGCGGGTAGGCTGTGACACAGACAGGTTCATTGAAGAACAGGATGTGGTTAAACGTGTATGATCCGGGTTAAAGAGAAGAAATAATAGGACTATAGACTGTTTCATTTTGGAGGTGGATTTCAGTTCGTGCCATTATTTCTTGTTCAAGGAAGTTTGG
Source organism: Echinostoma caproni (assembly GCA_900618425.1). NCBI lineage: Eukaryota > Metazoa > Platyhelminthes > Trematoda > Plagiorchiida > Echinostomatidae > Echinostoma > Echinostoma caproni. The sequence goes on from UZAN01042849.1 coordinate 37,304, forward strand.
GGAACAACTATGTGGGATTTTTGTTAATAACGTTGTTACTGTGTTCGCTCACACGAGTACAAATGTTAGGGATCCTGTGGGAAATTGTTCTAGACAAGCACAATTGCATTCAAAAAGACTCTCGAAGTTGATAATTTTTGTTTCTGTGATCGATCCACCAAGGCCAAAATATTTTGCACTTCAAATAATGCATCGGTTGCATATTATCATAGATTTTCCATCGCAATCAGATAGGCAATTGATCCATCAATCAATCAGTCAATATCTCAGTAATCGAACAATGAACAACGTCGGATCCCGGCGCCCCAAATACGCACGCAGAAATGCACACACACACACACACACACACACACACACACACACACACACACACNCAAACACAGAGGAATGGTCTCTGTGTCTGAAACACGAGCGTAGGCAAAATCTGTGGCCGTAACTTCGTAATAGACACAAGGTCGACCCCAGTTCTGATGATCAAACGCAAATTTATTCCCTATTCCTTCGACTGTCTAATCTGCACGCGTAATTCCAACAATCGACGCGAATCGAACTACTTCTTCTCAGAGATCGATCATGTTAGTCCAGCTAGGACTTGTTCAAACCTGTCTGTAACTAAATCCTTGTTGTTTAGATGTAACCAGAACGCTTTGATCAAAGTGGATATGTGTTAGACTAGTTAGTTTAATTATCGATCTGTAATACCAAAAAGACATCATTTATCAGACAACAGCACCAAGATAAATGCTACATTCAAGAGTGAGATAGAAAAACAAAACAATTGATTTTGCACTATCCGGGTTGATGAAATGCATTTGATAATGCTTGATTTATCCTTTTTCCACACCGTAGAACACAGTCAATCGAAGTCAAACCCATTCCTCAGATGAAACATTTTTGACACGTGAGAAATATTTTTACCAATAGAACAATCGAAACGCGAGGTGAAGTGCTGCTAATCCTTACCTAGCTGATTTGGTCTTGTTGGGTCATACTACTTTCTTGCAATAGGTAGCTACTTTCGAACTATTTTCAACCGAGTCATGGTTTCGTAGGTTAATTGTGAAGTGAACGATATCTAAGAACCGCGCTAGGTATGTGAAGATGAAATATGTCATATTGTGTACGGGCAAAGTTAAACAGTGGCCAGTTGGACCCTTGCTGCAATTTCTCTTCAAGAATCAGTTGTGAAACTTGCAGATTATCACGCCACTTTTTGCGTCAACTTTGTGGATAGGATTCTCGCTGACCCCAATCAACCATGATCGGCAGAACAGACACGCGTTTGTTCCCCTCCTCCACACGCACTGAATTCCGACAAATACCTTCTCGTATAAACGCCTGCCGAAATTCGCCATAATCCAATCGTGTAGGTTTACTCCTAAAAATTAACTATCTCTGAGGTGTGTGTAAACAAGTGTTTTCCCTTGAGATGCTATCCAAGTGACCGCTGGCATGTATAGTTTTTTAAGTTAAATATGAGCGTGCAAAATTTACACAATACAATCACGCTCATGGTTAGAACCCTCAAGGTTAAATCCAGTGTAACTTACTTCTCATATTCAAGCTTAAGTTTCCTTCGCTGTGATATAGGACGAAATCCATCATTTAATAGAATTAAATTCCGCTCTGCCTCCTTGAAAACGAATTTCTATGATTTGTTCACTGTGCTCATTGTGGCATGAGAATTCAAGGTCATAGGCGAAGGACCTTTCCACTGATTCGCCCACTGGCCTGTGCAGGTTGAAGAAGGAAGATACGTGTTTGAGAGACAGTCATTCAGTCGGTCAGACTTCACAGTATTTGTCTGGGAAAGCGGCTGAGTGGATGGAGTGATGCATTGAACTTTATATCCGGTTTTGGTGTCTTTCACTAGTGTTACCGCCGTGCGGGCATGTCAGCTGGATGGCACGATTAGGTCTCTTTTACACACATAGGTTGAATGTTAAAGTTTGCCATTATGTGGGATACCTCTTATCGGACTGGACAGCTGGGCGAGTGTATGGTTGTTCAGATTTAGGCTGTAGTTGGCTCCAGTAATGTATTTAGTCGGTGGAGACTGGCCTGTTCTGTCAAAGATATTTCA
>UZAN01042850.1:0-12743 GCA_900618425.1 Echinostoma caproni
GTGTGACCTGTGATGAACAGCGCGACAAAAATGAACTGAATTGTGTTTTGTCTAATTGCACTCTTCAATCACAAAAAATGGCGGTTCAAATAAGACTGTCTTCATTGTTTTGTTTGTTATTATTCATTGTATTTAATACACCCCACCCCCATCTCTATCACGTGCATTTTGGTTGAACACAAGGTTATTTTTAAGCAGTTCGGAAAAGGTACACCCACATGAAGCAGTAAGTTGTGAATCCACAAGCGATCTTTCCATCAAAACACTGTTCAACTCGATAAGGAAACCTTTTTGGAAAATCAGGAGAAAAGAACATTAAATAGGGGAACAAGAAACTTCACCACCAGAAGTGAAATCCTAATTTTATTCTACTTTGACTTTGAGAACCTTATTAAAATTGACGACTCCATATATGTTTACAAACTTAATTTACGAATGGTGAACAACCAGCAAGCGGAGTAGAGTATACGTCTCCTCTGTTGTAAACTGCAATGAACCAATCGTGATGGAGCGCAAAATCATTGATTTATACGGAACAGATTGAAGGAAACTGTAGAGGTGGAGAGATGCACACGACACGACTCCTCACTGAAAGAAAATTGCTATAATCTTATCAAATCTCGGCCAGTATTTGAGAATCGAGCTACTTAAGGGAAAGAATCATCTGGAGGTGTTAGGTAAAGGACAGACTGCATCTGTTCAATTTAATTTGAAACCGTTTTTCTTTTAGTCACTCTCAATTAATTTACGGTGAGTAAATAATAATCTTTTCAAACGGACACGGTTAATCTCAAATGAGTGAAGCAACATCTCTGGTTACTAAATTGAATCTTTTCAACGGTTGAACATATTGAATATGGAAAAAATGAATAATTTCTCCAGTATACAAGGGTGGCTGTCGTAGTGACCCAGCTAACTACTGCCCGGTTACTCTCCTCCACGTATTATCTAACGTCATGGAATCCGTTGTTGCAGACAGCGTGATGAGTCACTTGGAAAAATACGTGTTATCCTATGCGCAACCTGGGTTTCGTCGCAAGCGATCATAGCCAATAACTTACTTCTGACCCGAGAAGAGTGGACAAAAGCAGCTGACCATGGTGATGCAGTGGATGTCGTGTACCTCGACTTCTCCAAAGCATTCGACCGAGTAGATCACAAAATACTGCTGAGACTACACAACTGTGGAATTCAGGGATTTATACAGGGTTGGATAGAAGAATTTCTTCGACAACGCGCCATGGCAGTCCGTAATTCTAGGTCACTTTCTAAGTTCCACAGGGATCCGTGCTTGGCCCTCAACTTTTCCTTGTTTTTATAAACGACCTAACGGACATTCTGGGGCCACAAACGCTAATGTTTGCAGGCGATGCAAAAATATGGAAGACGGTGGCAAAATCCGAGGACTCACTGGCACTTCAGAGAACACTGCTTACCAATGGTCAATCGAAAACAATCTCTATTTCAATGTATTACAATGTACGGCCGTATCCCTTTGCCACACAACTGAGATTTTGCACCTCCGAGGAGAGCAGAAACTTCCATATGTCTCAAATAAAAAGGATCTCGGTGTCATTGTTTAAGACTACCTAAATTATTCTTCAAACTGCTCCCGGGCGTCGTCTATCGCTCTAAGACATGTTGGTTTGTCAAATGGAGTATTTGGTAAATTTTCATCTACACTGTTTCCACTGTTGTTATCAGCCTACATTCGAACCCACATGGAGTATGTGACTCAAGCGTGGAATCCAAAACTGCAAAGCGATCGGAAGATTCAGGAACGTCCACAAAGAATGGCCGCCAAAATGGTTGAGGGACTGCATTCCTAGACTTATGTGGAAAGACTGGAATCATTGTGGTTCTACTCCACACGGTATCGCCGAAATCAAGGGAACTTGATTTTTTTGTATCAAACAATGCAGAACCCTGATCACCTATGTCATTCACTGTTCTCCTTGTCGCCAAACACTCACCTGAGGGGGCATTCATTCGAGTTAGTGTTCCAAAAATGCAGCCTAGAATACCGGTATCATTCATTTTCCCTCAGAATGTGCACTACTTGGAATTCTCTACCACCACAATTAATTTCTTCAAGCATAAACTGGATGAAGCTCTGATAAGTCTTAAATTTCAACATCTGTAGCGGTGCACGAAACAAGGATAAATTGCTACATTTGTCTACTTTCTATGAGCCGTGAATCGATTCATCTGTGCTAAAACTTATGGGACTAGAAAAGTAACCGTTTGTTAGTATTTCCCACAATAAAACTTTAACTTTGTCTTTGTCCCCGATGCGATAATTTGGTGACGTTACCACCGACCCATGACCGCCTAATGATATAATAATAAAGCAAAAGTTTTCGACCAAAGCCTACTTGAAGACTCCGTGTTCAGCAGCAGTGATTTTTGGACGTGATTTCGACGGAAAAAGATCAGCATAAAGCTGTATTGGGTTAAAAAATATCTTTGTGCCTTTATAGTTTCAGACTGAGTCTAATGCTACGTAGTTAAAACGGCGACAAAGTAACTATAAAGTGTCTTGAAATATCTAGAGTTGAAAACTGACAAGTAACGGTTACGTAGCGAGTTTCTAATTCCTTTCACAACACGGATAGAAGTAAACTGCTTTCGGATCTACTGATGATATTTCTAAATTTTTATTTCGTTTATATTTCTAAGGATTTCATAACATTTTCAACAATTCGTTTTCCTCCAATCCAGAGAAGTGGGTTAAAGCAAAATGCTTCGCTTTTGAATAGAAGAGGAATCGTGAACCGTGAGCAGCACACTGGTATAAAATCCAACTAAACAGCTTGACTGATGGATGGCTAGATGACAAATTGTACTCAAAGTGGAGTGTGCATGTAGGTCGGTAACTCATTTCACCCATTCGATTGATCTATTTTGGTTCCTATCTCGTTTTTGATTAGTTCAATCATGCATACACGTTTGGCCGATCGATGACTATAAACCAATTAACTTCAGACGAGAATTGCGCTTTGATTGATGTGCTATATAACAACTCCAGTAAGCAAACAAAATAATTCGTTCCTTTTTCTCAAATTTGTACAACCCTCACGGTGAACGCTGAAGGTAATAAGTACTGACTGATTTATCTTTCAAAATGTCCAACAAAACTGACATCACATGTGCTGTAAGAATCTCAGACAATCAGTCATTCATTGAATAATGTGCTGTCTCCTGGGTCTTGATTTTCTTCAGGAAAATGTCACAAAACACGATGTGAATGAAACCAAAATAGTGAAATATGCTGTATTCTGAGAGTCAGGTGAGTATTTGATGATCAACCCTTTCGTTTTCCTCCCTTCGTGCATTACTTTGCTCTTTTAGACACATAATTCTTCGAACAACCATCAGAAACAGAAGCTGTTAATTATAGATTTATTAGGTGAACTAAAGGAGAGGGAGAATCAGACGGCGACGTTGGGGTTCGAATACGAGATTTCGCGGTGATGTTTCAGTTCACTCAGTTGCTCAGTTGCTCCTGATAGCTATTTGTGAGTAATCTGTGCAATCCTAATAAACAATATACATTCAATTTTTAAGTGACTGCGTTTGAGCTACCTTTGTCAGCTTCGGTTGCAGATTATTATTCAGTTTTTGTGCTCTTTTCCTCAAACAAAATATCGTAACTCGAAGGTACATTAACCTTATAAACTACCCCAAAAGCTTTCTGAGCAACACCTGGAGAAATACCAAATATATTGTATGGTTTATTCAAATGGAGCACAAATAACGGTAGAGAAAACCGTTCAATAGGTATTTCTCATTGATTCATCAAGTTTGGTGATCTTACATCATTAATTACAGGAAATGTTTTTAAAACGTTCGGAAGCTTTCCAAGTCAAGCGTCGTCTGCAATCACGTGGAGCTATCAGTGCTCTGTATTAGATCAAACAGAAAACGAAAACGGCTTTTTACCACAAATTTTGGTAAAGTAATTAGTTAAAAACCTGAACTGCAAATGATTAACTTTCAGCACAACAAGTGCCAGCGGAAACGATAAGCAAACACTTCTTAGGTATCACCGATATTGAAGCTAACGCGCTACTCCGAGATCGCACGTGCTTTTGTACTCAACAACGCCCGTGATAACCATGTTTAGTAACACAAAACGTATTTCCAAAAATTTCTCCTTTAGATTATGCGGTTTGTAAATGACTTTCCCGCCCACCCAGTCTAGAAGAGCGTCCAGTAAACTCCGTCAGTCCCTATCCAGGATACACACTGTTGCAAGTCATCATCAAGAGCGGATAAAGATAGCATGCAGTTAGATCATCGTGGAGCTGAACAAACTCGATCGGTATTTTAGTGGTTTTCTGCTAGCACCTGACCACGCTTTACAACTTCATCAGCACAAACCAGTCCGTAATTTAAACAGACAAACGGTGGTCGGATCGTTCATTGTGTATCCTCACAGCGGCTCGAACGCTGTTGCAAGTTCACCGTTATTGCTCATCTTTTTTTTCTATTTTTCCCAGCCAGACGGTGATTGTTCGAAACCCCGTTCCCCAAATTTGGTCTTGTCAGTGTTTACTTGTAGCTTCTTAAAAAGCATTAAAAGTGGGTTTCTTTTGAAACTGAATGATTTGCAAAGAGTCTGTCGCCTACAGTTCATTGGCGACTTTGCTCTGCAGAGAAAATTAAGTGAATGCGCTCCTACGCAACTTATTGGTTGTTAATTCTGCGATCCGGAAGCCAGTTTGTGCAAATGGCTAATGTCAATCGATCTTCACCTAGTGTGCTTACGGTGACAGATTACTTGTGTGCCAATACTTTGAAACATTACTCAGTCAAACCATTCAAAAGTTAGCATACTTTAGCACTAAGCGCTTTTTATTACTTTTTCTGGCACACGACAAACTACTAGGAATAGCAGTCTCCTAAGTGCGACAAAGTTGCCTCATTGAAGTTATCATCATCAGTCTCGGATGATGATTTGTTTTTTCAAAGGATACTCGAACTATGAGTGACCATTTTCAAAACTCGCATTGATATTCTCAGAATCACTAGATAAATTGTGTACAAGTGAAAAAAACAGACCAATTGCCGAATCAGATAAACATTTATGAGTCCCATAAATACTCTACAATGTGTATACAAAATTTTCTATTTTCATTTCCAAGTATTCTTAACAATTTAATTGAAACGCTTTAATACCAGTTATTCAAATCCAACATTTTTCCACAGGAGCACATTGTGACCTTTGAGAGTACATCAAAACTAGCTTCTTGCACACTTAGTAGTGTGTGTGAAAAGAAATACGTCATTACTAACTAAAATTTGGATGTATACGAGAAATTCAATCAACCATTAGCGGCTCAATACGAGTCACTTACTTAGTTCTTGATACTCAACACAGTGATTACGGTGTATCCATCGTATTATTTATTAGGAGAGAAAAAAACAGGCCTTTTCTTATACAATCATTAACTTGTCTAATCGACTGTCTACTAACAACTACTATTTTTAAATGGTAGAAAGACCATAAATATTTACAAGCATTTCAAATACTTGTCAGAAAATCAATGGAGGGCTTAGTAACTATAAATAGTTTTAAACAATTCAACGCCACGTGATTAAAATAAGGAAGTTTCAACTGGTCAGCAGTCCGAACGGAAATGATCCAATTGGGTCTGCCCTATGGTTTCGTTCTTTGCCTAACTAATGGACAAATCTGGTTTGCCTATACCAAAATCCAGTGCAAACCAAGGGCAAATAATACCGGACGATTAGACGTTTGCAGTGGGAAGTGCATTCTCGGGGTCTGCGGAGCACAGTAATTTTGACCTTGACACAAAATAAGTGCATACTGGTAACCAATGTAGATAGGGCCTTTTGTTTCCCTGACAACCTAATGGTATTCACACTGTGTATAATACTTTGCTGCTACCTCAGCTGCTTTATGAAGCAGGATTTCATTAGCTATTGTCAGAACTCGGTAAATGAGCCTAAGATCAAAGCACAATGCCTACCGGTTGCAAAAATGGTTGATGTATTACCACTGATTATCAGAGAGCAACTGCGCAGATTCATGCAAAATACGTTTATCGTGTAGATTGTAACGCAGGCGTTTCTACTATACCAACCGCCTGGAACAGTCCGTCAACAAAGTAAATCAGGAAGCGATGAACATTGGTGAAATTTTCACCATACTATCAACTTCCCTGTTAAATTCTTCCCATTTGACCCAAATAGAAAGTGCCACTCAGTTCACTCAATATTCACTCAATTATACAAACTTCATCTCAGGTTGTGATAATCCGTCAAACTCTTATATTTCAAAGTTAAAATATCAAAGGTATCTTGAAACATTCGATCCCCTTTGTCTAGTTCATAAGAATAGGGAGAAGACCAATACTACAAGATGTTAACATTTATTTTGATCTCTTTTCCCCAGTTCTTTCCCGGCTGTTGTCCCTTTTTTATCGCTGTGATTGTTAAGTCTTGGTGGGTTAGGTTGTTAAACTTCCTAAATTGGCATTCAGTTAGGCTTGAGCTGATTTCAAGAAAGTGGTGCAAATTGAACTCGATTAGACGATGATTTTCCTCCCTGGGGATTATATGAACGGTACAGCTGTTGGATCCTGTCAACCGTACGAATTCATCTATTCGAGGATCGAAATCGGGACCTCACCACAACCCGAAAACAAGAAAAATGCCCAGTCGACCAGCCCGCGACAGCCGACCAGATTGCTTGCGCAACGGTGAATGCATCTGATATCTTGAAACTAATTAATAAGCCAAAACTACACGTTTTATCAACAATAAAATAATTAAACTGTGATCAAAAGAATACTGTGTAGAACAGATTCATAGTATGAAAAGCCCTGATTATTTCAGATTTATTCGCCTAATGGTTTACTTTGCCATGGCAATTTAGGCTAACAGGTGCAAAGAAAAATTCGAGTACAATATTCAACCTACCTAAATACCTTTGTTTAGTCGCCACATAGGTCGATGGTGGACCAGAGCTAAATGAACATTGCCACTGGGAATAGTAATGAGACAACTGTCGTAAAAGTAGAGATAACTTACTAAAATTTAATTTCTCTGTCCAGTTCTCCATTCTTTCATCCGGAAGCAGTATCGGTTTTAAGATGGCATCGAACCACGTTAGGGGTATTTTATTCCCAAATGACTTTCTGACGTGAGACTCTTGAACAAACCCGAGAATTGTTATTTTTACTTCCCTCAGATCATCACCTGAACAAACGTATATCACCAACCAACATAGGACTATTGATTTAGTCTTCCCATAAGTTGCCCCTGGGTTTTACGACCTTTTGAAGTACTATTATTTTCAAGTAGGTGGAATAATAAAAGTTTTCGTTGTAAACAAAAGGTTGCTGGCTAGCGAAGGTGTTGTGCTCCAGGACAAATAGTGTTCCTGATGAGGACAACACTATCAGCCCCTTCATTCAGACCAGTTGTGGCTGTTTCATGCTAAGAGATCTTAAATTCACCGTTCTGCCTGATTGATACACTACACTGATAACGGTCATCCGGTTTTGTGAACGACTTAATGTGGGAATGTATTCGCCCGACAGTATTCAGTGACAAACTAGAAGTACTTCATGCCCCAACTCCAAGTAGCTTTTCATATCATAATGAACTCTTTTCTTGACTTTCCAGTAGAGTCAAGTACAGGTAATCAATAGGCAAAATTCCTTTTGAAAATAAAAGCTCACTTGAAGGATTGTAGTAGGGGGATCAGAATGTGTGAAATCCGGTGTCTTTCTGTCCATCTGGCTCTTACATTTCGATCTCTCTTTCCGCTTTACAACTTCAAAGTCGTCAGTTCTACTCTCATCGATAGTCGACTTCTCTGAACGATGCTTTTAACCAATTGTAACGCTCGATTTAATCAACTCCAATTTTATTGATCTACGTATTAGAAAATTTTACATTTTTCATCCTACTTTTCCGGATGAGCGAATATTCGCGAGTTACACTGACAATACATCGAGTTTTTTTCTATTGAATTATGCATGGTTGTGAAACCCAAGAGCAGGATTTAGCCTGGATTCTTCCGTGATTCATTAATAAATCGGAACATATTTTTCGCCTGCTGGAAATCATGGTCGTATCATCATCATCACTATCATTGGCCGAATGTGCAATCGTGCAGCAACGCAGTGCTTGGCAGGGACTAAGAAGAAATCCTCCTGTACGCGCGCACTCCCCATTGCACATACACACACACACCGATGCAACCACGCGTTGTGCGCATTTTCAATCAATCTGCTATTTACCGCTCAGTTCAAATCGGTCAGATTTGTCTGACGTTGATCACTTTCTGCGCGGCCATATGCGTGGTGTTCTTGTCCCCTGGATGAAAAACATGCACGTATCTATGGGATCCCACTTACTCAAACATGCAGCTGTACAATTTTGCCACACACACACACACGAACCAGTTACTGTCCCGCGGTCGCGTGTTAATATGCTGACTATAGTCCAGGGTAGCAAGAGAGAAGATCAGCTGGGATTTCTCACGGTAAAAGAGCGGATAATGTGTAATTAACGACAGATGAGAAAATCGTCCACTAGTTTATACGTTGCATAACTTATTTTGATCGTTTGGATTGCACTCGTGTGATCGATAGATAGTGCAGTGACGCAAAGTTGTGATCACTCAGAAGTTTTTCTTTTATACTTCACTGTTTCGATGTCCTGTTTGTTGACATTCATAGTTACATTTGGATCGTCAATTACACCCTGATCGTCACAATATCGCACTAGTATTTGAGTGAAAACATTATTTGTACTGGCTCATCATGCCCGCAGACCCCAGTAAACATCCCATACCCACATGTGTGAAAGCTTACGAGAATGAGACCTCAATCCGAGATAGATGTTGACATGGATTTTTACGTAGTGAAATATCTAAAAATGCGGAAAGCGTGGCAAAATTTACGGAGCGAAATGCTTCTGGAAACTTGCGATCAAATGCAATGCAGAAAAATATACAATGAACACTTTCGTGAACTTCTTAACGAATACTGGGATATCGCTGGCCTCGTATTTTCTCAAACACCTCTCTTTCCACCAAGAATGGATCAATTTTCGCAAAGCGGCTCTTTTTAGGAAGGTAGAATGCGTCACTATGCTTTGAATTGAATAAAAAAAAGTAAAATTAACTCTAAACGATTGGTGTAAAGCAGTTGTCACCCATGTAAACCCTGCACACATATGTTCCCCAGGGAACCTTGAATCTCTCTGAACTCCACTGAATGACCTGTGATCATTCGTTTGTGTGGATGGAATCAGTAACCGATTCCACATTGAGGGCTCCGGTTTCTTTCCAGAGGCGACGGAATGCATTCGATTGCATAGTTCGTCCACAAGCTCCATTAATAAGGCTGAGTGCACTAGTGGCACAGCCCAGGCGAGTACTGAAATCTGTGACGAGATTCTTTTGTCTTCATAGCCCTAATCGGACATAATTGTTCTCAATGGAAAGTCACTCACCATCTGATTCCACATCTGATGCGTTATGTGTCCAATCAACAAAGTTAATTCGGTGTGGGTTGGAATACCGAAATTGTGTTTGTGTTACTTAAGATTACATTCACTTCATCCCGAACACACGCCCATACATGGGCTGTCTATAAATGACATATTAAAGAGTGATTATTGGTTTGTGTGTAAGTGATTCTAACGATTTTTTCTCCAAAACCCAGTAAAAGCCCAAATTCATTGGGCTAGGAGTAGATTGCACATAACAGGAAAGACTAATGGGACTTTTGGATGATTCCATTTTGACAGTAAAGTGGCTTACATATTCCGGAAAGATCTGAGTAAATATCATGAGAAATTAATGTTACAGAATGGTTTGGAATGAATACAAGAAAGCTTATTATACATTATTTCTTGTAGCTCACGTTTATCAGCACCCTGCTAAGTAAGGGAAGGGAATAAATACTGAGTGGCATTTGCTGGAAAAAATATCCGTAAAGCGGAATGATAGTCACCGACACACGTTCAAATCCACACGAAAACTGCAGAAATTAAACGACTGTTTTGGTTATTACATAGTGGTTGGCAGGTCAAATCCGCCTCAGCAATCTATTTTCACTCATGAACTGAAGGAGTAATGAGCGCCGGATCCACCGAATAGATCTTGTTAAAACCGGCACTTCTATTAATAAAGGGACATCGATTTGGGTCCATTGGGTCCCTTACCAACATTGGTTAGCATTGTGTACACATTTTCTAACCGTACTGGGACCCGAAACCCAAACCTTTTGATTGAGGTTCGCACTTCACAAGAGCAAGTTACATTATCGATACTAACAGCTTGAGAAAACAGATTGATCACGTAGAAATGCTGTGGGGGTTTTACTCAACACTGAACTGAGAGAGAACTGGGTCTAAGAATTATTATTGTTCCTTGATTTTGTAATGGTCTCACTTTTACAGATACTTCGGCAGTTATTTTTAAGAATGAAAATCTCTGATAATGCTAAAAGTTTCCATCAATTTTGATGCGAAAATGAACCGAGAGGAAAACAATTCGCAGATCCTGGTTTCAGTGAACTCGTATGGAATGAACTGATGATGAAATTCCCGAAATAATGACACGTATCAAATTATCGATCAATACCTGGAAGAGCACCACTGATTGTAGTAATGCACCAAACGGTGCATAGTTTATGATGACCCTCTGAAATACATTCCATCGGAAGAAAATCCAGTCCAGTACATCAGAAAAATTCTACTGTACGTGAATGCCCTAGTCTGACTGATTTATTCGGGTCTGTGACTGTAAAAGGTCCGCAGGATTGGTCCAGCGAAGCATTTTTACACTTGGAGAGTACGATGAGTAAATGAAGTCAACGTTACATTTTTGGCTATGGCATGAAAGCATGCCTGGTCGGATAAAAACATTTGTACTATTGACGTTAGGTATGTCGGAACTTCAGGCATGTGGAAAGATAAGGCAGATATCCATTTCCCATGGAGAGCAAGTATTATCGCCGTATCTGACCGATTGATTATCCCGAATTACAAGGCAACTGAGGACTGTAACTCTCGGAATTGTTGCTCAGATGGACACTGCTATGCATAATCAAGATTAACCAGCCCGATCAAATATTCAGTAACCAGGAGAGTATAACGGTTTTTGTCGTTGTCATAGTATGTGTGTGATGGCCAACAATCAACACCGAGAGAACTGTTTCGCCCCTACCGAAACCCATTCAAAGTGAGTAGTGCTTTTGTGTGTGCTGTAGAACACAAACCGAGCACCAAAATCTGCCCCCACCCCGAAAAGCGATAACTGTCACCGATTCTTTGACCTGCTGTTGTACATAGACAGTACAATGTTTAGTAGTAATCACCAGCAGAAATGCAACGAGGTTTTCCCGAACATAAATCGTTTGTTTCCGGGTTACGAACTACTCCGTCCAACTGATTTTGATAAAATTCAGTTAAGACACGGAGCTTCACTTACAGTAATCTACACAGAGTCCGATCGACAAATAAAAAGATGGACACCATTACGCTCGGTGGGAATCACAAAGATTATCGATTTATTGTTTGTTGTCGAAACAAAACTAAACAAAGATTAGAAATGGCGGTTTCTAACTGAGAATTCGTCAAAGGCCAGCATGCATCTTTGGGATTCCTTGTGTATCAAAATTTCTCCTGAACCTCTGCTGCTAATTTGCCAGAATTCGTAAATGTTGCTGTTACATTACAGGCCAGTGTTAAGTAAGTATCACTGGTCAAATTCGACGCAAATTGCCCTTTGTTTTGTCTAACGAGGAGAGAAAAGTGGATAGTTTGTTCTAGTTTATAACAATATTGTGTTTTACTGAAACTATTCGCTCAGAACACTGAATAAAACGATAAGCTCGTTACGTCGTTTCGAAACTGCTGCTCTCAGAATTTGCGTTCTTAAAATGTGTTTATTGTCAGAGCCGGAAACAATCGTGACTTACCGCAACACATTGGCTAAATCATTCCACTTTGATGATACTAGTTTCTTTTTTCGTTGGGCATTGGCAACAATACTGGGTGTGTGTGAATGAATCTGGTCTGAGGAAGTAACATTTGCCAATTTGGCATATCGCGGGGATTTCAATCCGTTCGTGTTAAGCGCTAGTGAGGATGTCTGCCGGGATTTTGAATCGGTCTGCGATGAAGATGATATACCGTCACAATCCATCAGGCCTTCTGATTTGGATGACCGAAGCATCCATTTCATGGGGTATTTCAAACGACCTTTATCTCCGGGTTTTTGTGGCAATAGGACATCGTGTGCTTTTTTTCGGGACTTGACCACAAATCCATTGCCCTCGTTCAGTCGTGGCCCAGTAATCTCGGTATCCATATCTGATAGTGTTCCGGTTAATAGTTGTTTGTTTCTATGACCCCAACGGAGATTCTGTACTCGATTTTGCCATCGGGTTATTCTCTGTTTTAATTCCATCTCGTTCAGTCCCCGTACGCTTACGGTCGAGGCGAATGCACTCAGCCCACAAACGCTGTCCCGAACGATCAGGTTTTCTTCTTTAGTGTCATAGGGATTCGAACGGGCTGGTGTATGTGCGTGTGCGACGAATGAAACTGATGAGAATCACGCGCCGTTCAGTCCGTTACGCGGTCCGACGAACCTGACTTGACGCACATGTGCGCACGTGTGTCTATGCCTATTGAAGTGCGCACGCGAGCGAGTGCTGCGCACCCACTCACGCACATGCCCACAGACATCT
>UZAN01042850.1:22564-34591 GCA_900618425.1 Echinostoma caproni
CTTTTATGCACAGACTCTGCCAGGGTGTAACCTTTAAATGATAAAGAAATGTACACAGGCTGCTTATCAGTAACTACCTTCATGGGAAACGCCTCTTATGGTTGCACCACAAATTCCACCAAGCGCTCCTGGTATCCATCCTGGAGGATGACATTCCGCACATTTTGAAGTTCTTCAACCAGCATATCATCCGAGCAGATTCTTCTAGCTCTATTTGCCAAACAGAAAATGGGATTCTTCTTTATACTGAGTGGTATAAAGCTATGGAAATGAATATACTGCCCAATCATGACCAATTATGATACAAACTGTTGATTACTTCAATTACTTTCCCTTTTTTCCTTGTTAATCCTTATCTGTTTCTAGTCATATATTGTTGTAATGGCATGATTAAGACACAATCAAAGCGAGCTTGTTTTTCAAATAATTTATTTGTCCAGCTCAATTCATGTACTTCATAATCACGAGATGGCTTGCAAAAATCTTTGCAATCCGTCTGTATTGCTCGCTGTTTGCCGAGAATCCCTTCGGTTAATTGTGGTGAGCCTTGATCATAACAAGCATATCACGCTAATTATGGTACAACAGAAGCCGTGAACGGGAGTAAACTCATACTGATTTGGTGCACAGAATAATGCAGGTGCTCAGAATGTTGGTGGGTTCAGGGCATCATTGATCTTGATTGTTCAGTTCAAATTTAATAGCACACTTGAATTTCTTGATTACCATGGAATCTTTTATCCTTCTTTTCTCTACTGAGTACAACTATATTCGACTGTTTCAGTTATTAATTGTAGATGGTACTGTTCTCGATATATCACGACGCATATACCCAAATTAGGTGAAGCTTTTGCCTATCACTCGAATGCTAATAGTTGTGGCTTTCAATACTCACAAAGATAAGCGTCCAGGTTGTGGTTTCTTGTCTGTTAATAAATAGTCTGGTACGGAGATAGAAATGGGTTGTAAAATATGATTCAGTTGGATTAAATCACATAACTACTCAATGCATAGCCCCAGGGTGGAAACATTCTGTCGACAACTATAGGCTCAGGGTGACAACAGAACATGTACGGAAACGTTGCAAACAAACAATGTGTGCTTCGGGTAAAGTTGATTTGATACCTGATGAATTGGATACTGTGATGCCCTCGGAAGGGTAGGGCCTGTGTTCGAATCCCAAAACCACCACCTGATTTGCCCCATTAACGTGTTGTATGGCAGCTTTTTGATTGGTCGCTTCCTCTTCTTGAAGGTTATATTGTTGTACCGTCGATACAAAGAATGAAAAATGTAAAAGAAAGTGAGAAGAAAAATGCGGAATTCAATAAATGACTTGGTTGAACTGGGCATCAGTTTTGAAAGTCATGAATGCGTAGTTTAAATGGTAGTTTCGACAATGTGAATGAACAAAATGAAAGACTGATGTGAGCAGATAAAATAATTTTAACTGTTTAAAGTTCTCGCCGTTGCCTATGGTTACAGTAAAACTCAAACTTGCACCAGGTCAGACTGCCCCTACTCAGTTTGGGTTTCAAGGCCTCACATACAATCAATTATGCTGTGGTGAGCCTTCGCTTACGTTTAGATAGCCGCAGCTACGACAATATCCAATGCAGTTGCCCGATCTTTTCATTAGTGTCTATTGACCACGCGCTATGTGGTTGAACGACTCACTGTCCTTGTTAAATGAGGCCGAGCAACAGTCGAATACTCGTTTGGATAGACGACTCATCGAATGTCCGGTGAAAAACTGCAATAACAATTGCACATAGGCTGATAAAGAACAAGAGATCGGGGTCGCCTCATTGTGTTCTGCTGAACGATAAACGGTCACATCTTTGGTGTAATCTCGTCATACACAGCAGTAAATATTACGTGACCTTTATCAATAGCTTGGTGTAAAATTGGTTTAGTTTACTATTGTCGAAAATAATTCTAACATAAGTATTTACCTTCTCATTTATATTTATAAAAAGTGAATTCCTTTGGTGAATTTTTGAGAAATGACCCTCAGAAACATCACATGCTGTATATAGCAGATTGTGGTGATCCTGGCCTATGAGATGACGCATACCATGGAGTGGTACGATACAGATTTTGGACAGCTGTGATCAATCAAGCTTCATGAGTGACGTCAGCAATGCGCGTACGTGTCACAGCTTGTGAACTACAGATCATAGGTCGATTGTACCAACCATTCAGAAAC
Organism: Echinostoma caproni; assembly: GCA_900618425.1. NCBI lineage: Eukaryota > Metazoa > Platyhelminthes > Trematoda > Plagiorchiida > Echinostomatidae > Echinostoma > Echinostoma caproni. The sequence continues at coordinate 24,774 of UZAN01042850.1, forward strand.
CGTGGGGCCCAGACAGAAGCTGAACAACACCAGAAATACTAGCACGCGATTGGCAGAGGCCTGGATGACCAATGAGCTTGTTTTATACGTTTCTTTCAATCAAAGAAGATCCGTTTACCGGAAGAATACATGGGGTGGACAATACTTACAATTTTCAAGTTTCGCTCCTGTGGCACACAAAAGAGGTCTGGTGAAGACTCTGTTCCATCGTGCCAGGAATATTTACTTCCCTGACTTTGTCCCAGAAGAAGAGACTTCTTTGAGAAGGACGGTACTGGATAACGGTTATCCAGAGAAATTTATTGATGTGCATAGTAGACGAAAGACACCTGTTGATCCCTACTGCAAAGTACCGAAGAAGAATGTCCTCCTCATACTCGCCTTTAAAGGTGGTTATATAATGAACGACGTGCGACAAAAGCTCAAGGCGGCATTGTGTCGAACGTTTCCTGTTGCACAGCTTCGATTGATGCCGTATACCCATGGACTTCGTTTAGACAATCGAAACGGGACCGGCCGTACGATTCTGCTTCACTCGTCGTCTACCAGTTCACCTGCAGTTGCGGTGACACTTACATCGACAGTCTTAGAGATCAAACTGATAAGAGAAATCCAAGGTCATCAGTCACAAAACATTTCATGACAACTGGACACATTGTTGACCCACGGTTGTCGTTCAAGCCATTATTACGTAACATGAACCCCTGGATCTAGGCGTTTAGTGAGGCGATGCTAATCAAGTTTCTTAACCCAATCTTGCGCGCACAAACCTTTCTTACTCGATCAGTCAAATTGCCATGGAACTGAGTTCCCACCCCACCCTCTCCCCCGCTTCCCTGACTATTGTCCGTTGAACCACTGTCGTTATCCAAGCTTCCTTGTACAATTACCAGATTGTTTTACGTTGTACCGACTGAAGAAACTAAAAGAAATGTTAACATCTTGCAGTATTTGTCTTCTATCGGTTTTTACAAATTGTATAAAGGGGATCTAATATTTCAACTAAACGAACTGCTATTCCTGTGACCTTTTCCTCGAGTCTCAGTTCCGTGGGATAGTGTTGTGCTAGTAACAGTGTGATTCAGTGCCTAAGTGGTGTCTGTGATTTCTGATACGGGATTCGCATTTCGTGATCTGTGCATACTACAAATATTACAAACACGTGTCCTGCATACTCGGGCAAAATGACCAGACTTGTCAAATCCCATCTAGCCTCTGCCAGTTAGCGATGCTTCACTCGGTTGGGTATGTGCGAGTGAAAGTGATCCTACGCAGTGGATAATAGCTGTATATGATACCTTTGGATGAATGAACACAATCGGCCCTATGTTGCATTGCAAATGCGGTCCCGTTATTTCTTTATGTACCGAAAGAACTCGAATCTGAACTCGTTTATCAACAGAAGGACTATGCTTGTCTTCGCATCCATCTGTCTATCGATTGCACCGATTTCATCATCATCATCATCATCATCATCATCATCATCATCATCATCATTATCATATACACTGTTCAGACCAACCAAATCTAACCAAATCTAATTTGCCATAGCAATCCGTGAAAACTATGACGCGTGATGTTGTGGAAGGTCGTAGATGTTTAGTGTACGCGCACACGAGTAACATCCGCACAGTCTGTGTGTCTGTGTAACAGTGTGTTTACTTCCGTTACCCAAATCAAAGCCACAATACATATCATTCGTGTGCCAGTCGGCGAGTCGCAAAATACCAGCAGGATTCCGCGATGACTGACAATCACAGACAATCGAGGCATCTATGCAATGAACAAAGTCGGAAAAAATCTGCGGGTAGATGAACGTGATCCGGATCAATCGGTGAGTCTTGATGAGTTTCGGCGTGCGTGCGTGCGTGCCTGCGCGACTGCGCTGTAAAGGCTAATCACATCCATAAGTTTGATTAGTGCATGTTAGGGGAATGGTTTCATCTCATACGCCATAACAAACGGTTGAGCTTGTTTATTCCGTAAGATAAATTCACTAAAAGTGTATGTATCAGTGTGCTTACTACAACCCCGGGTTCCATCGCGTCACTACTCCCAGAAGGTTTTTCAAACTAGTTGATTTGTTAAAATTTCCCATAAAACAAACAAAACGTTGTTCAGATTACCACTTGTGTCAAACTGACACCTGTCATGCATTCACATTCGCGTTATGACAAAGACCACAAACACACACACATACGAAATGGATAATTTCACTTATTTGTAAAAAAGATATTTTTCATAATGTAGCTTTAACAGTAATCAAAATTTAGAAATATGAACCCAAATGGCCTAATAGTTGGCTACATTCGCCAATGCAGAGCGGCAGAATAGCCAGATAAACTGGTGGGGTAACCAAATTTCACCCATTCACATAGACTTCTGTGCAAATGCTACAACTTGGTTATTATATGTATATATATATATATATTTATACATCAGAAGAATGTGAAAGACATTGGTTTGTGCATGTTCAACTTTTCTGAGTGCTTTGTTCGGTGCCTTCATAGCTCATTTTAAATATTTTACTGGCCATCTCTGAACTGAATGTCTTAGTGGTTCTATCAGAGACACGAATGACCCAAGTTGTACATTGGTTATTCTTGTTATCTTGGGAGTTTCTGTTGATTGCACAAACAGAAACGAAAAGTTCCATTTCATCAGCGTTACCAGAGTCCTAAAGGAAAATAAAATATAACCATGAATGAAATTGTATCAAAATTCCGTTCGGATTTTCTTATGGTGGTATTCGGTTTTAGGGATAACCCACGACCCACCATCCTCATGGTTCCGCACTTAACCTAATTTGAACGAAGAACTTGACTACGGATATTCACAAGGTGGACTGAAATAAACCTAATCCAAATGAACGCGTTGTGATCGTTAATGGCTACTAAAAATAAAATGTTGAATCAGATTTCCAGTGCTCAAAGAATTTTCTTCGTTGCATGAGATTAACAAACGCAACCGAATAAAGAAAGTTGAAACCCAAAATGGGAAAATAACCCCTTCCTTTCATGCGATCACCTCAAACTTATTTCGTTTTTATACAAATTAAGCATGAAAAGATAACTTATGTATGTGTTCTTCCAGACAGACGTTGATCAGACCATGAGTTTTGTTGAAAAAGCGTCTTGATAAGTTTGTTTTGCTGGACTCGTATTGATTATGAGATCAAGTTGCATCGGTTCTATTACAGATACAATCTTCTTGTGCTAAATTGTCCGAAAGGCGGTCAATCCACATTAACACGACTTATCCCACGCCGATACTCACAAGTAGCTGTGAGTTGAATACAAAATGTATATAACTGATAAGCTTATGTCGACGAAAAAGTGGTTGTGACTCGAAAAGCTAGGAAGCACTAACTTTGCATCTGCTCCGATTTCCTGGGGTATCGGTCGGTGGTGCGAACCAATGTCAAATGAAAGTCAAGAATCAAACCTGGAACCTCACAAGTAGAGAACATGACTTCTATGCATTTGAAACAACGTTTTCCCGTAATGAACTTGAACAGAGAACACAGTAGGTTTACGTTGCACAATTTGTATCCGGACATATTTCGCTGTATGTCATCAGATGCAGAATACATAATATATAATATATAATATTCATAATCAAAATAAGTTGATAAAAAAATTACCGTTAATAAGTTCATAACTGTCATGATGTCTACCAAGACAAATCGAGCTGTTTCCACGTCGCCTCAAATCGGTAATCAAACAGTCATACACCGACCTTGTCCTACTTCTCTCATGGCGACACCTACCTGCCNATGTCCCATGGTGAGTGAACACTTTTTTAACCAATGGGAAACAGGTCAAAGGTCACCGGTCACAGACACCAGCCTCTTCCATCACACGTCATTTCCTTGAGACAGGGCACCGGTTCGACCGAACTACTGCATTCGCCGTGATCCTATTCCACACCAATTCCCGTTCACTACAGTTTGCTGAAGCCATTGCATTTCAAAGATGGAAGCCTATTTCATGTAGACAAAAGGAGTTATTCGTTACCTTGTCGTGACCTTGGCAGAAACCATGACAATTATGAACTTACCAACGGCGATTTTCATCGATTTACTGTGATCATGAATATTTTATAATCTGTCGTTTGCACCTGATGAGATACAGCGAAATATATCCGGGTACAAATTGTGCAACGGAAACCTACTGTATTCCCTACTATGCAGTTGATCACCCTGGGTCGATGATAAGATTGCTTCAACCTGTCCATGCACGATATAACATAAACCATGAGTGTAAACTTACTGCAAGTGCCTACCTCGAAACTATCCTCCAAACATCATGAGTCTGTCTGAAACACTAGCAAAGCCAATCACGTTTGGCAAATCTGTGTGGTTTTCATCTTGTTACTTAGCGGCGTGCACCCAAAAATTCACACTGAATCATGACTTGCGATTATTAGCATGAATCACGTAGAATCTTCAACCTGAAATTTATAATTTGTATCAAAATCTTGTTTCTCTTCAATGCATTCAACTATTACGTTTGTGGGATCTTTCCTCTCGAAAACATCTGCAGCATCCAATTGGCAACTCTACTCATTTTTAAGTTTGCTGAATGATATTGAGAACGCAGTTATATAAGTGGCCCGTACGTGTACAAATCTTGGACAGATATATAAATTGTCTTTTTCCAGATGTACTTTTGTGAGTAGGCTGTCTCTGAGTTAATTTGACTGCTAGTTGCATTGCCTGATTGATTCAAAGCTTTTATTTAATTTAATCAGTACAATCACCGAAACTCGGTATTGAAGGACTGTCATTGGCCGGGTCAAACTCAGGCTTATTGGTGAAAAACGGCAAGATGGAACGGTAAACGGAGCAGTTGCGTGGCTGTCAAACGATCAACGCAGTTGACTACGGATATACGCAGACGGCACAATACACAGCTGTGTACATAACCTGAGGTTTTGAAATTAACTCTGAGCAGTTGGAACTACGCCGCGCATAGCCGTATTACGTGATAAGGGGTAAGACCTAGAGTAGTTAGGGTAGTGTAAGTCATTAACGGAGCAGTGGGTATAGCATAGACAAGCGACCAGGTATCATAATACCTTAAAAATTACATCGAAATGTTCATCAAAGTACCTAAGGGCTGTAAAAGGGACATATTTTTGAATATGAGGTAAAATGGTCCGACCGAATTTAGAAGGAAATGCGCCCTACACCAATAGTCACATTTACATTGACCGAATTCAATTTTTATCACCTTAAGTGTGCATTGTTTCGAGGGTCAGGACAGCAAAGGGGGATAACCTTGTCAAAATGGTTAGGAATATGGGCTATTGAATTGATTGTTTGAATCTGTTTTGGGCTGTATTAAATGGTAAGGATGCGGATAGCTGCAGCTGTGTCCGTGAGCCAACTTTCAAACCTCGTGCATCGATATCTGGACGAAGAGAATTCTCAATCGGAATAAAGAATGGAACCCGTTTTGAGAAACGCATTCCGAAAACGGTTAGACCTGTGCTAAGCGTATAACAACTATCGAAATGCTTGCTCAAAATTGGGCAAATGATATCACTAAGAGCTGTGCGACTGGATCAAATAACCAATTAAGGGGAACTATCAAACACAGCAAGTTCCTTATCTTTAAAATCCAGAAAAACAATACTGTGGCAATACAGACAGTGGTGCGTAGTGCAGTCAATTATAAATATACACAAAAGATGCTGTGTTCGGAAGAATCCAAAGGCACTGAAGCACCGACATACTCAAGAATAAAGGAGAAAGATATCTCCTCAGAGTATTTGCTCTCAACCGCTACACCCGTAACTTAATCAAAAGAACTCTAACACAAGAAAGGAAGTAACAGANAGAACGACCCTGCCGTACATCAAAGACGTTTCGGAAATGACGGCAAGACTGCTCAGATCACATGGACTTTTGTCAAAACCAAAAGAGAGAACAATGGAGAAGGACAAGAGCAGTGTTGTCTACAAAATACACTGCAAAAACTGCCCAAAACACTAACAAACTGGACAAACTGGGAGAAAACTGTCAACAAGGATCCGTGAACACCAAGCGGCAGTCAGGAGACATGACGCACTATCTTTGATCTCCCTCCACGAAAATCAAGAAGGACATCAGTTTGACTTCGCTTCAGTGAAAGTTATCGACCAAACCCAGAGAATTTCTTGAAGCTTGGCACTCCTCAATCAACTCAATCAACAGGCACATTAAATTTGATCATTTGTACACGCTAATACAACTCAAGGATCAAATGACGCAACAAAAAAGGTCACGCCGTGACCTGAGAACGGGCCGAAACTGTAATCAGGACGGTTGGACAACCACCTCCCCTACCAACCTCACCCCCAGGCACCAGTTTAACGGCGAACCCGGTCGAACAAAATGAGAACAAGAGACAAAATTGGTCGGTGGAGAAGAACACATATAAACGAACGGATACAAGCAGAAGACTGTCACTTCACAAGCACTGATGATGTCACTTTGGCTGGGGATGAAACGTTTGCAACTAAGTTGCCAAGTTCGGCGAACAGGCGAAATGGAATACGTATCTGCAGTTCAGAACTTTTGCACCACCCGAACAAAAAATAAATTGGTTTCAGTGTTTGGTAAACAGGGCGGTGAAAATACGCACTGATCACACCATAAATGCTGAACTATCACACATCCGTGATGTTTACCAACAAACAGATTATCCAGAACGTTTCGTGGATACGTTTTACGAAATAATCGTCCAAGGGAAAGAAGTTTAACCGCAGAGAAGAACTCAGTATACATCTCTGTTTCATTCAAAGGGAATACAATCACGGAGTCGGTTAACCATAAACTGTGTTGGAGAATACTTTCCATGCGGCGAAATTACGTGCCGTATCCCCGTCTAGACTGATCCTGTGTTCGTAACTCCAAGACGAGTTTCCTGCTTCTACGCCCTCATTTCGTACGTCACCTATCTCCAGGAGTTCGGGAATATCATCGGACCTGGATAATCACTGGTGTAATTCAAACTATTACAAAGCCCTCGTTTCACCACTCGTCGAGTTCGGTCACACAGTGAAAGTGAATGAAGCATTCCGGCCTCTCTGTCGTGTTCGGGGTTGCCCAGCAAAACGGATTAAAAATTCCCATTCTGAATGTTGTGGAGATGGTTGGAATTGCTCTAAGGATAAAATAACTCCTAGATGTTTCTCAATTATATCTTCAACGATTTCTTGGCTGTAAGTGGAGAGAGGCGAAAGACTAAAGAAACAAGTTGGCACATAGAACTGGACTCACGGTTCAATGGAATATCTACATATTTGAAAACATTTGGGCAGAATGCGTATTGGAATTGGTCGGGCAGTTCCGGAGAAGGTACGCACGCACAATCGCTTATTTGCATATTTGCCTCTTGCAAAGCCGCGGGGCAAAAGAAGATTATTTGTCCACAGCGAAAAAAAGAAATGAGACGATATATTATCAGCTGGATAATCGACCATAATAAGCACAGTTATTTTAGGGATATGAAAATTTTAAACTCCATCCTCCTCTTCTTTTTCATTAGCCAGGACGCATGAATCAGTGCTACCGAATATAGAGTACCCATCTGAACAAAAAACTGCCATAATGTCCCGAAAGTTTATTTTACAGTAAAAATTTAATAAATGTCCCCCTCGAGACAGTATTCCCTGATGCCAGGTGTCTGAAATGCATGATAAAAACGCAGACTGCAGAAACCAAGTCCATCCTTCCCGAACGCATTGGTACTTTACAGTCCTTGACTAATGTGTCTGGAATAACCGCGCAAGTCTAATACGAAGAAAAGACCTGTCAGAAATCATACTGTTGAATGTGATGGCCGAAAATGCGCTATGTGGACTATTGATTGGTAAAAGTATTCAGATACGACTTACTGTATTCACTAACCCGTCGATAGGAACTTGTGATGTGAAAAAATCTGGTAGATTGGAATATTTGTAGCAGTATTTGATACGGTCGTTCTGTTTAAAACGGTATAAAATAATAGCCCTCTTTGTGATGCTGTTTTCCGTTTCCTGGTGAATAGTGAGAACATTTATGTACATTTCGAAAGTGTCAACTAAGAGCACTAAAAAATAAGTCAGCATTTTTTCTTCTACAAGATGAAAAATGAAGTTACAAACTGGACTGATTTCGAATTCAAATGTTATTATCCTACTCACTCAACTTTCATACTGGTCTCCTTGGGTTTTCATGTGCAGCGAGAAATGCAGTATGAAAAGCGTCATTCCTCGTCTTCATCTTTCATCTTTTTGTTTTACTTCCTTTTCTTGAATACACAATGAAACAATTTTCAGGAAGGCGGAAGCGGCCAATCAAGGGGCTGCCATACAATAAACAAATGGGGACAGTCAGGTGGTGGTGGTGGGATTCGAACACTCGTCCTCCGGGGTAATAATCGGTGACGGTACCACCGGGCCACCACCGCCCACCACCGTGCAACGAGAACACTGCAGGTGTTCACTTTGGCGATGAATTGAAATTACTGATGTGTTTTATGTGAGAAGGCGACTTTTGTGTAGATATTTAATTTATTATTTATTGATCATCGTGTATAAAATAGAACAGTATCTCAGACTTAATTACAAGTACGTCACGCATTACTGGATTGTGTCCAATGCGAAACCGTGCTATTGATGGAATTCCATCGATTTTTCATCTTTTCTTTCTAATTCGCACCAAGAGATGGAAAATGGGAGCAACTAAAAAAATGAGTAGGTTCTCAAGACCCTGATTAAAATCATTTTCATACAGTTCCGTTTCTCAGTGCTGCTTTACTCACCCATCCGGTTGCCTGATTTAGTTGGCTTCAGCGTGAAACTGTTTTTACGCTAAACCTTATGATTCACGTCAATATTCCCACACCCACTCGGCCCCTTCCCACTCACCCTCCTATTTCTAAAACATGCGGTATAAAGGGGCTCTCTTATTCTGTTTTTCCAGGCAGGGAGAGGGAGGGGTAAATGAAATCATTCGCATCTTTTCAACTGCTGTAGTCTGAAGAACATAAGTGGAATTTGTAAGTTTATTCGGTGTTCACAAATCATAGCCAAGTTGTAAAGGACTCGTGAATAATAGATAAAGGTTTTTAACAAGAAAAACTGCTTTGAAAAACTTTCAATCAAGGGAATATTCACAATATTCCACCCTTTGTTTGAAATAATATCACCCTCTTTTTAACCCAGTTTAGGGTGTCTGGGTTCAAGCGATGTGGCTCACCGTTACTTTGCCTCAGAAATCGTGTTATAACACTACCACCGATGTTTTGCCATTTTCATTGTAAACCATAATAGTCCCTTTCATTGGCCGCTTTACCCTTCCTAAAATTCGATTCAAGACTTTTCTATTCGATAAAAAGTAAATAAAACTTATTACCAATCCAAGTTCATTCATCCAAGAACATGGATCTATTAGTGACAGTTTCCATCTGCATTTCCTTTGAAAAATTCAGTCAGATTTCTTGTCGATATGCGAATAGTGAAATTGTCTACTTCCAATTGACTCAGAATAAGTAAGAATACTTCTCTTGCTGACAAATAATTGCGAAGCGTATCGTTCCATTTTCGGTTAAATTCCTTTTTAACATGAATGATCATAGTCCAACTACGATCACTCTCGTCCTTTTGCGATCACCTAACAGTCTTACCAACGGTTGAAAACTGCTCACAATTGTTGATTGTACAAGGATCGGAGATGAAAATTAGAAAAGGAAAAGATTGTTCTGTGTGACCACAATGCTCCAGTGATCAAACACACAATGATCATTTAAGACAAACCAGTTGAGAGCTGGTGCTGAATTTACCTTAGA
>UZAN01042851.1:9788-21755 GCA_900618425.1 Echinostoma caproni
TAGCAATCTTCGGATTAGAGATGTTACCCCTTTATCACTCTGTATAGATCACTCAGGAACTATGTGATTGGAACACATCAGATGGGTTAGAAGGAATCACGCACATGTCAATCGCAATTGGGTATCAGTATGCGGAACAGCGCGTAGCTTTCAGGCGAACAGATGTACGTTGTCTATTGGAACACTTTAAGGGAGAAAAAAGAGAATCATAACCCAAGTACATGTTGTCATGGTAAGCATGCAGTCACAACAACATTCCTGGGATTATGTATGCAAGATGAATTTATAACACTGAAGTGCGGTCTCTGTTTATGTTCATCTCCCATCCCCCCCCCCCCCCCNCCCCCGCCCATTTCCCACAAACACACACACACACGCCTTCATTCAACTCCAACCGGATAGAATATTCAGTATTCCCATAAGTCTGTGTTGCTTGCGATGATTACTAGATGGAGATTACACTAAAGCAGGGAAATTGTTTCGTACTATTAAACCCAGGGCAGCAGATTAACGAAACCATGAATTGTGAAGGCTTTAATCGCGACCACATCATGATTCGGATCGCCTGAAGAGAAGATAACCCACTGATCACATCCGATCGGGGCTGTGACCGCCAATAATGCTGATTGACGCAACATAATTCGTTTACATCCCTGTATTAATGACTGAAACATCAGATACCGTAAAAGGGATCTCGTTTCTGCATAAATGACCCCTGTTTGAATGAATGGCTGTTTACATTTGTTTGCGCTGCAATCTCGCCTTCACAATCAAGTTGTGTTTAATGTGCCGTGGTATCCGAAGGTCACGGGCCACCACAATATCAGCCAAGCTGTATTCCACCGGGTGCGGATCCTTGATTTTCAGATGAAAACACGATCAACTAGGTAATCAACGAATCAACGCCAACAAGCAATCCAATCCATGTAACGGTTACTTCCTGATCAGTAACAGAAAGTGACCGTTTCGTGTTCACAAACTGTTATTATTTAAACACGCATCACTCATTTTTCCGATCGGCATTCACTGATGGGTGACATCTCATGTGGTAGCTGACAATGGCTTGAAGAAAATCAATGAAATCCTTCATCAGTGAACTGGATCGTCTAGACTGTGTTGTATTTCCGAATACTAGTCCACAAGAACTGCACATACGATTGTTAAAGATGGTATCAAACATCAGTCATGGTGTAGCTGCTGTAGGTGCTAATACGCTCAAAAGAGATATGAAAAATTACGAAGTCGTATTGTAATGAGAATAAAAAATAGCATATCCTGGGTAGTCGAGGTAAAAAATCAGATCAAAGGGAGAACTTACACGAACAAATACTGTCATCGTGTGAGCGGTTCCTGTGGACCACTGTGAAGCATTCCAAGAAAGGACGTATAATGGAATAGGAGACGACCCTGGGGAGGAATCGTCCGATTTGGCCAAAACCGCGTTGCCCAAATGAGTATCATCAACGTAGACCGAAACAAGATCAATGGGCCACTTCGACCACGATAAAATGCTATCAAAAATAGAACAAGAACGAAAAGACATCATCAATTATTTGATAAAACTAACAGTTTGACAGGCGAATAGCGCGCATAGTGTCCGGATATTCGAATGCACAATATTGTGGTCCTTATGCGTACCAGGCTTCATCTACGGTTGAATCGATAAACTTGCACGGTTGATAAGATCCAACAAAGTTGAAACAGCTAGCTTTACGTTGCCTCCCGTTTATCTGTATGCACATCCAAACCGAGACACTGAAAGATTCTACTTGGAACGAATATAATGGAAACGATCGCATCTTGTTCATAGACACACTTTTGCAGCGTTATCTCTGCCATTCTTATGTAGGTGAACATTGCGAACAACAGAGGAACAAATAACAGAACACATCGAGCCGGATAGCAAATAAAGACCTACACAGTGAACAAAGAGGTGGAAATAACAGGAAACCTCAACCCTGCACGTGAGGGATCAAATCAAAGGAAAGGAAAGGTGTGGTGACCTGGTGGGAAAATGATTATTCAGGTGATAGCTGAAATAAACACGAATGCAGAACTCTGGCGTTGGACGCTTTGTGTGATTCTTCCTGTCCCGTTTAGAGTGTTCATGTCCATAACCAAGCGACAAACATCAGGACTAAGCGTATGATTCTTCTGCTATTTACCTTACTTGAGTATACGATCAAAGTAAACGGGAATAAAAAATTGAAATGAAAAAATGAATCCTCTTTTCTATACACAAATAAATTTGACTGTAGGACTGTAGGTAACTTCTTCCATAACCGACTAATTCCTATCTCGTTCTGTAATTATCGATAAATTCAGCTGTTAAATATAATAAATAAATGAGAAATACAATGCATTAGGCAAACAAATAATTTCCTGCCTCGAAGTCGGGATAAAAGCATGTTTGGCTTACCGAATGTGCGTGGATTGGGCGATTCGTGACACGGGTTCCTTGTGTGACAACAGGAAATTTGCATTTTTCGGATTGGTAATCAGGACAATGGGCCATTCTTGATTCGGTTCAAGCATTTGTACATCCACGAACGAAACCAGATCGTGATCCACAGCCACAATTCGATAACTGGAAGGCTCAGGGGAGACACGGAATATGATGAGATACGAAACCATAGATTAGATACAAACAGAGAAAAAGAGTGCGCGTGATACACAGAAATGAGCCTCAATATGGTCAGGTGTGGGTGTCTAGCGTTGAGGATGGTCACCCTTCCCTTGCACCTCGCGAAATGCGCACATAAGACCCAGCGTCTCAAATAACCTCCGATGAGGAAGCCCTATTCATTGCCTTTTCATTGAGGTGTTTTCAACCCAAGTGAGAGGAAAAAATGCCGATATCCGGGCATAACCGGGTTGATGGACCACTAGTAGCTCATCTAGGGGAGTTAGCCAAAAATCCTGATTCCAAACAAACCAAGAGGAGGCGTACGAACCACACCCAAACCTGTTCGATTTTGGCGGTTGTGGTCACCGGCTCGAACGGGTATCGAGGTGTATTGGGCACCTTGGACGTTTGACCCCGTCCAAGGGACATATGATCCAATGAACTGGACACCGGCTCCCAATGAATTGCAGTTTTCACACACCATTCCGCTGTCTTGCGGGTCAGGCTTTAGCTAGCTGAAGGCTCCGGTTGTGGATTCTTCAAGAAAATTCACCTGCCTTAGCCTGGGCAACCTGGCAGTTATTCATCCCACATGCAAATCATGAAACATTTTTCCTTCTTGGAAAGATTATTGTACCATAATTTGTTTGGCATAGTCTGGCGTCAGACGTGTGTGAATTATGAGTGATCGTATGTACAAATCTAATTTTTACAGCAAAATAGTGTTTACGATTTAAATGGAAGAATGAGGATTATGTAATTCAAGTAAGAGCCCGATACGCGCGCAGCAGAAGAGATGATCCAAGGGTGACCACACTGCCCCATAGATACACCGAAGAATATTGTCACCGTTAGACGTAGCAATAGATGCGCATCAATGACCCGAATTGATTATTGATAAAACTCATTTGGATGATTAAACGCGTATGTAACTGAAACAAGCAACAATGACTCTGGTTATCGACTCACTTTCATCAAGTTTGTTAGCGATTGATTCGGAGATATTCTAATGTGGCTGAACTGTGGTGGATCAGTAACCCCAGTGAATTCTCGGTTCACACATGGATACCGTCTTGGTTGCTGTAAAGTCTGTTCGTTAGTTCTTAAATATATAAATATGTCACTGACTTAATAATAAGCATGACAGCAACACAACAATAATCATAACGGAGAGGTATTTGGGTACAAATGAGGGAGATGAAAATGAGGACAAACATATTGCAAACAACAACAGGAATAACAATAGCACTGTTGTTTGTTTCACCGTATGCAATTGATGCTTTTTCATTGGGTTTTTTGTAGTTAATACGCCACTGGATTTCAGCAGATGGACTGCACAGCGTTTGCACCATTGACTCTTACCACTATCTTTCAGCATGTCTAGCCAATGACATTTTTTATCCCTCGACCCGAACTGGAAGGGCTGCACCAACCGAAGCCAATGCTGAAGCTAACTTCTTAATACACAAAAGTCAGGTCATAGGCTGAAGGCCGAAACGCTTTTTCCAGTCTTGTCCAAAGAAAACACGGCAAAGCAGACGATAGGCAGGGATAGATAAAATATGACCGAACCATAAGAGGCAGTGTATAGCAAGTATCAGCGCCCAACACGCGGTGACGAATCTCGTAGTTGCTCAAGGAAATGTTCATTCAATGAATGTGCCTTTCAATAGCGAGGATGTTTTGACTTAAGAAAGTGAAAAGTTAATATCCGGTAATTAATCTGAGTTGATGAGCCACTGATAGACGGCGCGGGGAGAGCTGATAGACCTCACTTCAAATCTTTCGAAAAGAAACCTCCCTATACGTTTCATGATACCTTGGTTGTGAAGATCATTACTATAGATCGACAGGGTCTATGAGGACCTGAAATGAAGGTTTCCGGGAAATAAGTTAGCTCAAAAGGTATAAAGCCTCTGACCCAGACGGGCTGTCTCCATGGGTTTTTAAGGATGGAAGTTTAGCGTTAGTCTTCGGGGTGACGAAACTCCTTGGTTAAATATGGGAAAGGGAACCGGTTTCAACTGAATGGTGTGAACCGGTGATCATACCGATTTACAAGTAAGGCTACAGATCCTATTGTGAAAACCACAGAGGAATTAGTTTAATCAACATGTCTCCATGCTTTTCGTTGGAATTATACTCCGTCGATTGTCTGTGGCACGTGAACGGTGCACGCGTGAGAATCAGGCTGGCTTTAGACCTCGTCGAGGTTGTATCGACCACCTCTTCACTCTTCGTCGAATTCTAGAACATACACTCCATTCGTAGACCCATAATTTCTCTCTTCCTTAATCTGAAAGCGGCTTTCGACTCAGTCGATCGCTCTGTACTCTGGAGTTACTTTTCCCTGAAGGATGTGCTGGAGAAATTTATTTCAATAATACAAACGCCTTACACTAATAGCCGAAGGCAAGTGCGAGCTTACGGCACTTTTTCACTCGAGTTCACTACGGAAAGTGGTGTTCGTCAGAGTTGCCCTTTATCTCCTTTTCCATTAAACTTTGACATAGATTTGATTATGAAAACAGCCCTATCCTCGTGCGAGGATAGCGGCATCGATTTGCTCCCAGATGGTAGACTGTCTGATATGGAGTGTGCAGACGACATTGAGCCAAAAAGTGAAGATCCAGGTAAGTTGCAGACTTTTCCGGGTAGTTTGACTGCTAGTATAATCATGTTCGGTCTGCGTTTTGCACCTACCAAATGTAAAATGTTGCTGCAAGATTGGGTTGACCCGGCCCCCAACCTTACTCTAACTGGGGAAGTAGTGAATTAAATAGACAAACTTTGCTATTTAGGCAGCTATATCTCAATTGGCGCATGTGGCATAGATGAAGTGTCGGCAAGCATACAAAAGGCCCGATTGACATTTGCCAACTTGAGACATTTGCGGAGAAGTCACATCTGACCGTATGCGAAGGGGCGAGTATAAGCTGCAGCTGTTCGACCAGTGCCACCCTACGGTGCTGAGACTTAGCCGTTGCGGAAACAGGATGAAAATAGATTATCGGTGTTCGAACACCGCTGTCTACGCCGCATTGCACGAATCTGGTGGGGAAACCGGACTAGAAATGCTGAAGCTAGACGCGGTTTTTGGTAATTGCGGTCGCTCACTGAAAAAAGTGGTCGACCTACAGAGATTACGATGGTTGGGATGGGTTGTACATATCGCCACGGGGCGCAATGTTTTCCGAGGCAGTTAGCGGTTGGAAAACGGTCAAGGGCGGTCTAAGTAACACCTGACATGGGGGTATCAAAACGCTAACCGGTAAACAATGGGTCCCATAGGTCCTGTTAGGCTTCCTGGATGGGGACCCAGAGATACTGGCAATCGGTGGTTCCAGACACTGAGTGATGTGGCTGAGTGTTGAAAACAGTGGCCCTCGTGCATCTAATGAATATTCTCGGTCTATAAGAATTCTCTATCTTCAATTTGACTCAGCTCTCAATATTTCAATCTTCATTCTACTCTTTCATTCAAACGGGTAGCGGAAAGACAACAACCCAAAGCGGCGCATGAAAATGCATGGTTATTTGCTATAAAAAACTGAAACTATTGGGTTCCGTCTCGGAAAAGATCAATAATATCGATCTTTTACGCCTGATCGTAAGAACGTAGAGCGTATAGCAAGCCAGGCGACCCGTCTGAAGAGTGCCAATCTCTGACATTGCGATGGTGATAGAGAACTATGGTTTGCTCACAATTAACTTGCAATCACGGAGACTTAACCCAAATGATGGTCTGTAGAGATGAATGTCCGTATACCACTAGGATATCCGCGTGCCCGAGAGACCGAAGTGTGAGTAATACATTGAAAACGATAGTCAAAAATAGAGCAAGTAGAAAAACCCATACAAAACCTGTTCTCAGTTGACAGGGACAAAATGCACCAATGCCGCGTCTGACTTACTATCGATTGTCACGCCAATCTCCAAGTTCCAATTCCAGATAACCCTGTGGTTGCATGGTGTACATTCGCGGTACCCAGTTTAAGAACGTGTGCAGATGTCCACACAGATAAGCGAAACCGTGTTCTCTGCGACCGGAATGAAAAAGACCAGATAGGAGAGATACGTTGTCATTCAGAAATATACGTAAACAAAGATCTGGATGAGTAAAATGGAAAGATGGAAACTTGATTCCAATGTATTTGTATGTGTGATACAATTAGCGACAGCTTTATGAAACCTTTGGCACTCCGTGACTTTCTCAATCCAACGGCGTAAATTTGTCACCTAAAAATAAACAAGTGGTGGTATTGTTCAAAGCACGCATTGGCTGTTAGCAGAGCCTCGTTGATCCGATTACCCTAGTTCACTTTGATCAACTTTCTAGCTCGATTTAGTCATCACACAGAAGTGATTACAGTCAAAGGAGCAAACCCCATAATCCACAGATGTAAGCGGTATATGGGAGGGTAAAAGAAATATTCAAGGTAGAATCATCTTGTTGGTTTTGCGTTTAAAGACAGATGTTTTAAATTGGAGGGAAGACCAAAAGGATGTGTTCCACATGTACGCTGCTCGAGCGAACTTGGAAATGCAACACATGGGGATAATTATTTGAAATGAATGACCAGCCGCTTGTGTACGGGACATAAGAGGAAGAACAAGCGGGATAGGGATGGAAGAGGCAAGTTGCTTAGAACAAAAATAAAGATAGCATCGGTCGAATAAGAAGTGACTGCTCAATGGTGAGCTAGTGACGGCAAGTTACATGTTGGGATGGGTCGTTGATGAGACGAATAGCAGCCTTATGTTGAACCTAATCAAGAAGAGACAAAGAAATTGACGAAACTCCACCCCATACACGACCGCAGTATTAAGGTGTAGGGCTGAGCTTTGTAAATTGGGAGCAGATGAATAGCGAGAAAGAGGAAATAGCGAAAGAGGAAATCGATCTTGCGAGAGGCAAGTGGGCGAGTATCAAAGAGAAGATAAGGATAGTCCGAATAGGTTGTATAAATCTGGGGAACGGAGAATAATAAAGATCTCATGAGGAAGGAAAAAGATTCGCGTCTAAGAAAAACAGCCATAAGGAAGGATTTGCCGAAATTATCATTGCCAGAATTATTTTTGTTCGATAATTAGAACTTTTCCCAGGCCTTGAAAGAGATGAAATTTTGCTAAAAGATAGCAGATTTCTGAGAATCAATAGTTATTGTGATTAGAAGACCATCATGGCCAGATGCATACAGGACGAAAGCGAATGCGTTTTTTTGGAGGAAGTCGTGTGTACCCACATGGTGACCTCAACACGGAGCATTTTCACTTGCTTAAACAATGTCCCGTATTTCTCATGATAGTCCACTACACAGAACAAGTCTGAACTCAAAGATACAAGTGGGCGCGTGTGACCTGATAAGGGTAAACCAAACAGAGGTCGTAGTGAAATTAGGAATCAAGAGAAAAAGTTGGATTTCACAAAAGTGTTTTTCAGTGCGATGCAAGCTAGGTATTGAAAAAGTGCACTAAGAAAATTATGATTACGAGTACGGATACTCTTGGTTTGGGAAACTTCGTACACCGCAATCTGGCACTCGGGTTGAATGGTAGTTAGGTGATTCACACTTTCCAATCGAAAGCGGAACTCTGATTATGAACATTAAATTACTATCCGTCAAGATGTGATCTTGAACGAATAATGTTGAGCAAACACCAGGTGTAATCGAATGGGCCGAGTAAACAGTACATCAGTTCCAGAAGCCTTTATCAAGGAGGAAAGTTTGTACTTCAATAAACCGACCGTTATCCGAGGATTGACCAGTAAAACGGGGAAATACAGACAAAATGTACTTTTATATTATTGGGTGTTAGTAATTCACTTCGAATGACTGAAAGCATTCAACTGAACAATACACATCTGTGGTGCCCAGTGAATCAATGACCAAACCGATGAAACAACTCCGATGGGTTGGGATTGCCATTCACCGGTGTTGTTAATTCACATTACAAACCCGTCTGGTAGACAGTGGATGGAATAAACCCTACAGTAATGACTATGGAAACTGACAACGCTAGTCCTCGTTCAAAGAATAAGCAACAGTTTGATCGAGGCAGTGCACATAGAACAGACCAGTCACCATACCTTCTCGCATTATTTGATCCCCTAATTGATGATGATTATCTCCCATCTGATAGGTTGTTCACACATTACTTTGGCCAAGGTTTCGTACCCCTGGGAATTCTCCCTGGGGCAACTACCGAATGACTATTACTGAAGGCAATATCTAGGAAAAAACAATTCAGCGATTCTGGCCGACCCCAAGGTGAGCTGCTTGGCACATATACCTTCTATGCGAGGTTTGTGGAGGTGAAATTCCAGTTCGATCAGTGGACATGCACTAATGGTGTGCGCTCGAACAGAAATGAAACGCAAGATAAGTGCTACCCGAGAGTATGGTTCTTCTTGTGCTAACTGGGAATTGTGTGCGAGGATGAGGTCTGAATGAATTTTCCTGTTTATTATTACTATTTTGCCACGATCAATATCACCACGTAAGATACTACTAGGACAAAAAAGGTGAGAAATAGAAATGCTTACGAAGGTGATCAGTAAATGGAGAAAGAGAAGAAAGCATTCCACGACATGATTACTGCTAGCGACCTACCCAATGGTCTCACGTAGGTTGAAATTTGGAGAGATAATCGTTGATGTAGGATAATGGCCGAACCAAAACGTGTGATTACTCCGGTCGGTGTTTTTAATTAGTCGGCGAATGGATTCCTCCGTGTCCTGAAAAGAGCATAAAGATAAGTAGTAATAAGCACTAAGGAGTGATAATAAGTGCAAAAGCTCAACTAATTTGATAATACCTCGGATGAACATCTTCACCAATGGATGCGGATTGAGTGGCGAATTCTCATCGCTTTATACAGTGCTAGCCAAAACAACAGTGACAGCTACTCTTTTTCGACAAATTTTATTAGCATAATGTTTACAAAGCTCAATACTCAAAGATATTCTCAATTAGGAAAGGCACGACTATATAACAGACTGGCAAATATGGAAGTTTCATTGGCATGTAAATCAGAAGCGGTGAAAATTATATGGGCGGCCCGACCTTGTGAGAAAAATCCCGCTTCTGCTAATTCGCATCCTGTTTTTTGGCATTTTGGGACGATCCACTGATGCAGGCCAGACAACCATTTGCGATTGGCTATTTGATGTGTGAGCCTACTGCCCCTAAAATGGAGCTGGAATTATCAGCCTCAACAGAAACCTTGAACAACGTGCTTACTGGAACACAAGATGAGGCAGGTGAACCCTGAAATCAGTCGAATTCACCATCCATTAAACGGGACCGAAAGCCACGTTTTTTCGCGTCAATGGGAGAGTGGTCATTAATGACGAGAAATTCAACTTGGATAGATCAGATCATTTGCATTACTATTAATGACACCAAGAATGATGAAACGGTATTTGGTCGAAAATATAAAAGTGAAAAACCAGATATGGTATGGGCTACTTTTCCTGCAGTTTTTCAGTTGTTAATTCTGAACGATAACCGAAATGAAAGGGTCTGAATGAACATACTTAAATATTTCCTTTTGCCGTTTATCAAATCATTGGAATAGCATCTTTTCGACACAACAAAGCCACAACAGATATATTACACTTCACAAAGGTTTGGTCACTTTTAGAGGAATACATGTTTTGAAGTAGTCCACAAACATTCCTGATTACAACCCAATTGAACACCCCTGGAGATTGCTGACCAAGCAGATATATCGAAATATAAAGGAATACAGTTCCTTCGTTGAATCAGACTGTTTAGAAAGTCAAACGGGAGAGTAATTGAACCGTAGTTTTTAAGACGTTTATGTAGAAAAGATGAAGAAAAGATGTTCCGCATATTATATATTATATTAGTAGGATACTGTCTGCATACTTCTGTCACACCCTGCGAGTAAAATGTTTTCACAAAATTAATTGTCAAATACACTCACTTCCTCTGATTCCCTTTAGTTTTGGGTGTCACTGGGCAAATAATTTTCGTTGCAGTGTTCTTATTGTTTAAATTAGATGGGGAAAAATCAATGACGACACTTTTGGCGAAAATATATAAACAATAAACTAATGTTGCACCGATGGATACTTACATCAAACGATTTCAGGTGAGGTCACAAGAATACAATCTACAACCGTACCGAAATGCAACAAAACTTTTCTACAACGGTTCTATCTCTTTCCTAAAAAGAATAACTATATTCCGAGGAATGGTTTTTCACGTATAAAATGTTTTGTCTCAGTTAATTCGTCCATAATACAACAGCATTCTAAACAACTTGCTTCCCTGCCATGTTCATATTCGGCCTTTATTCCATCAAGTCACAACCCAGCTATACGTTTCGAATAAAGAACTCAGTGAGCAACATGAACGCGCTCTAGCTGCGAGGTACCGTGTTCGATTCTCGAGAGTCCATGAATGCAAACTAAAAACTTAACACTTCAAAGTAGGAAGTGTACCTTTTCCCCTGTACTCAGTAGCGAAGTTCTACGTTCTTCACATGAATAACACCGTTCCAAATCGCATATGTCAGCTCTTGTAAGCATGGCAGTTATCAACCAAGCCTAGTTAACTGCGTGCAACCGAATGTTGTACAGTGAACGTCAGACCTTTGCACTGTGGAAGCATAAAGAGTAGAATCGGATGCGGCATCGTTAATCGTTGGTTCCAATCCAACAATGAACTACTCCCAGTCTCTTTCTAGTGAATAACACCCACGTGTACTCACAGCTTAAACACCTAAAGTACTTCACTGAACAATCACAAAATTGCTTGGTGCAGTGAGACGATTTCTCCAGTGTAAGTATAGTGCAGTTAACTTTGGTTCATGACTATATGCTGAGTTTACCAATTCCCAAAACTGAGCAGCCAGAACAGACTGCAGTACACAACAAAATGTAAACTACAACTAAGCAGAAAAGAAAATTTAAATTTCAACTTTTCTTATTTCTAGTAACAAATCACGAAATTAATTTATAGGTGCAACAAAGCGGATCTCAAAAGAAACTCATGTCAAGACGGAGTCTCCGTTGATTACCAGACACAAGGTGTGCCTGCTCAGAGCGTCACATGCGCATGCAACAGGTTTCGGGGAGACAGTTTTGTGTAGAACAGAGGAAGACGGATCTTACCTGATCGATGGAACCGAAAAAATTCAACGGTCTTTTCAGACCGGGACTTGGGCAGGCATCCAAACCAATAAACGAATAGTGGCCAAACGATTTATTGACCGAGAACAAATAAGACTGGGGATGATGTGGACCCTGGATGCCGAATACTCTGAAAATGAATGCCAAAATGAATTCGGATCAAGTGTATCTAGACAAG
>UZAN01042852.1:20886-40131 GCA_900618425.1 Echinostoma caproni
TTCGCAGCCATAGAGCAACACGGTGCGTATCGTTGCGCAATACATACACGCCCTTTCAGTGAAAGGGATATGTCACGCCAGCGCCAGAGATGTCGCAGATTAGAAAACGTTAACTAGCTTTGATCACCCGTTGAGAGATCTCTTCGCCTACACCTCCGCCAACTGTTATGCGAATCCCGAGGTAGACAAAACTTTCGACTACCTCCAGGGTTTCATTACCCAACGAAAGCGCACGAACGGGTTCCTGCCAAACTAGCAACAACACTGCACTTTGAAAGTGCAAAGGACGTAACAAGTAACCTCAATTGCCAAACGATTCAACGACTATTGAATTGTTGGTGCGTTGTCACCGAGTAAGGGAATATCAGCGGCACATGAGCACGACTCTGTCTCCAGGAGGAAAATGGGAGGCGTAACAAAATTTCCGTTTCTACCTGGATAGAAATACCACGAATTTAGCTCACACATGATCGCTTACTCTCATCGTGTTCACCCTCGACAAGCTATGCAGAAATTTGTCACACAAAAGTGAGAAACATAAACCGGTTTGACTGAGCAGTCGATCAAGCCGGTGTACGTATTGGTTCTCAAACTATGGGGCTTGAAACCCGGCCATTCTCATTCATGGCAGATAAATTCCCTGTCGCCAGGCTAAACATCGGGCTGTTTCGTTGTAACTTCAGTTCACTTGCCATCTAAGGGGCTCAGTGTGGGAGAGGAAACAGATTCCAATCAAGTGGTGTTGATCAGACATTGTATTGAAAGGCGATAGATCCTCTTGTGAAAACCACAGAGAAATTAGTTTAATCAACATCGTTCATCGATTGTCACTGCACATAAACGGTACAAGCATGAGAACCAGGCTGGTGTTAGACTTTGTCGAGGTTGTATAGACCACATCTTCACTCTTCATCAAGTTCTAGAATACAGACCTTCCTCTCGTACATCTATCATTTCTATCTTCCTCGATCTGAAAGCGTCTCTCGACCCAGTCGACAGCTCTAAACTCTGGCGCTGCCTGGCTCTGAAGACTGTACACGAGAAGTTTATTTCAATATTGCGATCCTCTTATACTAATAGATGAAGCCGAGTTCGAACTAACGACACTTTTTCGCCCGAGTTCGCTACCGAAAGTGGTATTGGTTAGGGTTGCCCCTCTCCCTGCTTCTATTCAACTTTGTCACAATGTAATTTTTGAAATAACCCTATCGTTGTGCGCGGAGAGCGGCATCGATTTGCTCCCAGGTGGCAGACTGTCTGACCTGGAGTATGTAGACGACATTGCATTGCTAAGTGAAGATCCAAGTAAGTTGCAAGCTTTTCTGGATAGTTTGGGTGCCAGCGTAACCATGTTCAGTGTGTTTTGCACCTTTAAAGCGTGAAATGCTGTTACAAGATTGGGTTGGCTCAGTCCCTAACCTCACATTGACTAAGGATGTACTAGAGGAGGTTGAAAAATTTTGTTATTTAGGAAACTATATCTCACCTACAGAAGGTGTCGCAGATGAAGTGTCGGCATTTGCCAACTTGAGACCTTTGTGGCGCTGTCGCGACATCCGGCTGTCTGCGGGAGGGTCGACTATACGCTGCAGCAGTTCGGTCAGTTCTGCTCGACGGTGTAGAGATTCGGTCATTAAGGAAACGGGATGAAAATAGATTGTCGGTGTTCGAACACCGCGGTCTACGTCGCATTGGACGAGTCTGGTGGGGAAATCGGACGAGCAATGCTGAGGGTAGGAGCACAGTTTTAGGTGGTCACGGTCGTCCACTGGTGCAAGTGGTCGACCTCCATAGATTACGCTAATTGGGGCATGTGTTACGCATGTCACCAAATAGGTCGCCTTGGTGCACAATTGCCGAGGAAGGTAGTGGGTGGAAAAAAGCCAAGGGTGGTCCAAATAAGACCAGGCATGAGAGTATGAAAAACCTAACTAGGAGACTGGATCACATAGGTCGTGACTAAAATACAGCAACCAGAATCGGCGCACAAAAGTGCATGTAGAAGGGGTGTAAAATCTGAAACTGAAGCAACCGTCAAACACTTCACCGTGCACAGTAGTCACAAAGATCTACTGTTCAGCTGTGAAAATCGGTTAGGCCCAGATAGTTGGAGCAGTGAAAGGTATGACCCGGATAGGAAATATATGTTATTTAGTTGGACGGTAATGAAGTGGTACATCGAACAAGTCTGATAGCGGTGAAATCAGGACCCCAAAAATGAAAGTAAATAACACTGCTCGACCAGACAGGCTACAGGACAAACATTTTTTCCATATGAATACTAATGGCACATGCTGAATTTTTGTGTGAAACTGAAACCAGAGGTGAAAAAACCAGACCCCCACAAATGAATCACTGAATTGAGTTCAGTTCATAAAATCTTGCATATTCGCGTTGCGGTATCAGTTACGTCATCCATGTACATGTGGGAATAATTCGTCTGAGAAACCAGATCGCAAGGCAAAGGTAAGCGCCGAATAGCAAACTTTCTCCACTTCCCCTGTTGCCTCTCCTGATAGAGTGGGTTGGGGAGCTGCAACCACCAAGTCCTGTAACTTTGGCAGTGCAAAACGCGTTCAGAATATGACTAAACTAGCACCCATATCATACGGTGAAGTACATCTGATTTGCTTTAAACGGCACTGGTTAGAATCAACGATACGCCTCATTAGATCGGAACCCGTGATTAAGCAACAAAGATCCTAGATAATCAAACAGAGATGATAAACAAGAAATGGTACGCTTAATCGGTGGGGACCAGCTAAACTGGAGCACTAAAAGCATCAGTGCCTAAATGTTTCAACGTCAGTGGACGGTGTTTGGATCATTCTAACCTACGAATCAGCTGCGATGATTCCGCACGCCCCTCCCCCCTCTCCTGACATACAATGCTTGTTCTTCTCATTCATTTATAAGGCAGATAAAGCTAAAATGAACCAGTATGTTTAATTTGTCATTCCATTATCCAGTAACCCGACTAAATCAATGAAACCATGTGTTTATTTCGGATTGAAATCACTGCCACTGTTTGCAAATCATCAAGACCAAGCCGGTCGATGTGCTTCAGAGAAATGTTAACAGTTCACTCGAGAGAACAGCCCTCAGGAGTAGGTTCTATCAAAGTTCAGTTGGTGCGGTTTCTTCTCGTGTAACTGGTAATTGGACGAGCAATAACCGTCGCAAACACAAAGTAGATAGTGCGAATAATTTTTACGTAGGAATAATGCACACTTATTCCATCAGAAAACTGAACAAAACAAACTTGAGTGCAAACCATTGCTGTGTGAGATGTATCACAGAAACGCGCGCGAACAACAGCCTGAAGAGTTACTGATCGTGCGACGTGAACAACGAGGACCTTCGGGTAGGGAATACAGTGCACAACAAACGCTACACGACAGATCTTTAGGTCATTAATTTCGTAAGCAATAGGAGTGGTTGTCACATTGAGAAAAGAATAATATTACATGAGAGTATAGGAGGATTTGATTTAATTAAGCTGGGAAGCACTGAGCAGCTGTTTCGATTTGGTTGGGTCTCAGCAGCAGTGCGAATCCATCGACCCAACTGGGGATCGAACCCGGGACCTCACAGGCAGAACACAAGCATGCTACCCACTCGACCACTGGGCAGCCGATCAGGTCGTTTTTTATTTTCCATTTACACAATATAGCACAACCCATCTTTGCTAGCTTGTTGCGAGTACCGATCCTTGTTCATCTCCGAACTAGACTCCCAAGTTATGACTCAGCTTGTAACTTTTACAACCTGATTGATTGTTGCAGCTGTTGTAGCTTTTCAGTTCACACGACGAATTCCCTCTAAGAAAAGAATAATGATATGCGGCACACATTGAGAGCAGAACAGTTCGCGTTCGGAGTGCGGAATAAGAAAAGTGCTAACACAGCACCCGGAAATTGCCGTTTGGGTTTTATCTTTGGAACCAATCCACAAATGACAGCGATCAGTGCAGGGGTAATTATGATTCTACATTTTTTTGCAGCGCAGTTTGCAAAATACGATTCAGACGTCATTTCGAACGCCTTAAAGATGAGACTGATTCTCAACAAAAAAGCGAGTTATTTTGGAATACAAACTGTTTCTAAATGGTGATTTAATAAATTTAACTCAACACAATATTAATGAGCATTGATTTACAAGAGTTGGCATCGATAAAATGGCTTTCTACTGATTGATCAGTTTGTTGAAAACCAGTCCTTATAAACATTCCGGCCGGATTTCGCGTATTCTCACCATTAGTATTGCTGAGTTGAATTGGAATACATACACAAAAACACATTCTTCGTGGAGTAAAGTACATATACAACAACCGAATCCTAGCAGTCACTGAACAAGGCAAACACCAACCTGCCATGTAAATGCGTCTCCACGTTGTTTTTCAGCTTCCAACTCCCGAGCACTTCGGGGAAACGCATTGCGCCAGAACAGTAACATTTTGGGCAAATGTGGTTTGACCAAATCCGGTCCCAAGGTCATACAAGCGGCCAGCAAGGTCCATCCAGCCTGTGTTCGAGGCAGTGTGAGGCGACTGTTCTGATTTGCAGCACGTAACAGTTCGTCGGATAGAGTGAACACCTGCATATTTGAGTGAATCGAATAACCCCGAGGGGATCAAAAAGAGATTTGCCTGTTGTAGTGAATTTTAATCAGAGCGGGGCGGATAGTTTATGTTTAGTCTCTAACCTACTTTCGAGCGGACAGATGCAAGCAGTCGGACAGGATTGTAAACATGAGCGAAAATGAACATGTACATATGAACCGGGGGGGGGGGATGTGCCCATGCTTAAACAAACAGATTGTATATGGATGAGGGGAGCCAGGGTGATGGTGATAGTTAGCACGGTTGTATGAAAGACAATGTGAGAAAATATTTCTCGCCTAGATGAAGTGATTAACTGAACTGCCGCACGCTTCAAATGAAACTCGAACAATCAAGATGGAATTGATCCAGTACGCGATCGAACAAACGGATGAATTTTCGACCGGATTTGAAAAGTCCGACAGTGTTCGTGATAGACTGATGGTTACGGTGGCAGGAATGACCGTAGGAGAAGCAGTCAACTACTAAGTGATAGCTGTGTTCAGTTCTATTTGAAAAACTGTTAATCCTGTGCAGTCATGCTCTGGTTTCGAACGTTGCTTCACGGTCAAACATCGAGTGCAAAACAAAAACAGACCGAAGGAAGATCAAGAGTATTTTTGGAGCAATGATAATTACATAGAATTCAATATATGTACATTAATTGTTCACAAGCCTAATAGTGAGATAAATTCGGATCCTCGTAAGCAAAGTGCAAAGATATTATGCACGTCAAAATTAAGAGTACAACCAATTCTCTTTTCATCTTACTTCGTGAATGCAAGATTTACAAAGATCAGTTCTAGTGTAGCGAAACCTAAAGGGAATCTCTACTAAGAAATGCAAGAAAATATAGCGTATCATTAGAATGTGGAAATATTCGTGCCAAATATGCACACACGTCTGAAACCAGACAGTGCCAAACAAATCATGGTACAATAATTTTTATAAAAAAAGAAAAACGTTCCATGATTTGCATGTGGGCGGACTACTGCCAGGTTGCTTAGGCCAAGGCAGGTGAATTTTATTGAGGAATCCACAACCGTAGTCTTTGGCTGGCCCAAGCCTGAACCACAAGACCTCGGGGCGGTGTGTGAAAACCGCGTTCCATTGTTTGAGTGAGCTGCCGCTACCTGTGTTGTGGCCCATAGTTTCAGGCCCCCATTGGGAAAACCATTTTCTTATTTGCCAGATTGTTTCTCTCACTCCCAAAACATATGAGATGCCTCCTTTTTGCACCAACCACAGGATAACACAGAGTTCAACTAGTGAACATTAACGATGGGAACGAGCAGGCATGGATATACGTACCGAGTCCAGAAATGCAACAATGTGAAGAATTATTGTACAACAACGATTTGCGCCACGACCAAATGAGGACGACTCTACACACAGGTTTACCCTAGAGTTCATCAGACTGCTTCCAAATGCAAGAGAGTTCGTCATTTATTACCCACTGTGCTGATGAAGCGTATCGTATGATCGGTGACCTATGTACTCGACAGAAGCACAGAAATGGTCGGACTATGTGGGACATGGCACAGAGGTAAGGAGAATTTTACCGTGTAGATCGCTTTAGAGACCTCGTAACTGGAACAATTAGCGGATGATATTACTGGGTTTTGTAAACCATGGGTACCGTGCGCCTACTTACTTTCGCTATGCATTTTATTAACCCGAATTACATGTTTATCCTGTCACAGTCCTCGTCTATTTATTCCTATTCGTCCACTACTTTTCATGGGGGGCCAGATTCAGTGCACGAAAGTGCAACAATGGTGTTTGTACAAACTGGAACAGAGGGGGAATGTCCATAACAAGTGGAACAGAAATTTTCGGATAGTACAACACTGGATTGTTGTCCTCGAGCAATCAAACAAAAGAAAATACAAAACAGACTGAACGCCACAAGCACAGACGCACTTGTCGTAGTCGATTAGCTGGAATGCCCAAGGGGCTCACACTAGCTCCGGCCAATATCCCCGCAATAGCATTGCTGTAGCCCAGGATAGCTTCTGAATTGTTGCGTTGAGCTTGTTGAAGCGAGGCTATGCATCGATCCAGTAGGACGGTACGCTGACTCGGTAACACGATGGTCAATTGTCGCAAACAATTTGCGGCAGCCAAACGAACTGGGGCACTGCTGTGACTCAGAGCACTGCACAACAAATCGGGTAATTGAACCGGCGACTCCACAAGTTGACCTGGGGAAAAAGTATGTATGAAAAGAGCAAGTAGGTGTTGGACGAGCAAATAAAATTTGTCAGGTACACACCGCCCAAATGGTGAGTAAAGTGTTCTAAATTCATACAATAGAAAACAACTAGCTTAATATTTACGCTGCACAGCCTAGTGGGTTGAACGAAAGGATTGGATCAACTTTACAGTTGCAGACTATCTGTCCAATTATGGAAACAAAAATCTGTACCGAACCACAAAATGTCCTGATAGGATAGACAGTGTTATGCACCATAGGACAGTGTTGTTGACTCCTACTAAAACGAGGTTTGAGCTTTTAACGTGGAAAAACCAACAGTTATAAGATCAGTTGGAAGAAAATGTCACAGCTGAAGTCATTCGCTGCGGTCAACACGAAAATCCTGTTGAGAAACGGACTAGTCGAAATGATGAATGGGTCAACACTTTCTCATTTTGCTTCCTCAAATGTGCACAAGTATCCCTGAATCCGATCGTTGTGATGCCTGTTACTTGCCCTGCCCCCCCACCCCCCAAAAAAACCGTTAATTCGAATCCTATGCAACCCACACATTTACTTCAAGTTTAGGCAGATGAAACATATGGTAACGGTTAGTGCGGTTTATTTCATAAGTTTAATGACAGTGGTAATAGTGATTAATTTTGCAATATAGTTATATGGGTAATTGTTCATTCGGCTCAGTTACCTTTTCCCTTTATCAAGACTGTTAAGTTTAGTTTAGTTTCGAAACCTCTTAACACGACCACGAGCGAGGCATTCACTTAAAGAGTTTACAGTAGGCATGAAGGTATGAGGAAATTGTTTGGTCTAGGGATCACAGATTATTTCCCAAAAATAGGAATCATAGAAAAAGAGAAGGTTGCGTGAATACTCCAAGTCTACGATAGGCGAACAGTCGAAACGGGACGGACCTAATTCGATGCTATCACTCCAGAGTCATCAAAAATGGATTTTACTGTCCGCCTTTAGCTGTTCAATTTGTGATCAATGCAGCGCTACAAATTTCGTGCGCAATTCACCGATCGATTGCACGAGTTGAGCTAGAGTCAAACGAAGGTGAGGATAGGTTAGTCGTTTTTTATTGCGTGTTTGGACCATATTGCAACTATAGATGGATGGCGTGACGCGGTATATGGCGAGCTCGCTCGCACACGCACACAAGGAAACAGATGGCATGAAGTTGTTTGAACCGACCCCTAAGCATGTTCCATTTCACCCCGCCCGTTTCCGATTCCCATCTTCGAGGTTGGGTGAAAGCCTTTCTCGAATACGATCGGCCTGGTGAAAAGGAGAATAAATTCGAAAGCAAATCAAACTGGGGCGGGGTGGGTGATGGATTTGATCCACGGCATACTCGACTATCAATAACAGACCTGGAATGACTTGACAAAACGATAATCTGATTAAGTCTTACAAAACGAGATGCAAAAGAGAGCGACAGAATTTGATAAAAAACACTTTCGAATAACGCCGCATCGTGAATAAACAACGAAATATCGTTAAAGGAACTGATAGTTATTTTTACTCCAGAGCTAACTTGAAAACATTTATAATTCAATTCGCACTTCAGGTAAATGGCAATGAAACTGAAGTATCGAGACAGTGTGTATACAAATGCATGTTAATATCGAACATTTGTGAAGACGGTTCTACAGATAAATGTCTTTCGGATAGCGCGAGAGCACGAAATACGTCAACACAATAAGAATCTATTTTAAGAGATGAGATTGCAAACCACGGAAAAAAATAAGAATACGCATTTCAGTGGTAAGAGGTTACAAAACTTGAATGCCCAGAACAAGTGAGGTGTGCTTTTGGATTTTAAAAGCATCACTAAGTTGTAAAATAAAACATGAGCCATTATTTATGTTAAAAGATATTAATACCCAATTGATAAATTTCGAGTTGGTGATTTCAGGAGACGTCCGGGACGACTAGTAATTACAAAGCTCCAACCGGAACGCCGGTGTCTATCCGTTGCCGCTCGAGCATGTACTACGATTGTTTGAGTTCTCAGTGTATTATTTCCAGTGATAATTTGATGAAACAGTGAAACATCACATTTCACAACAAACTCATGAAATGAGCTTCAGAAATTCTCCTAGTACTAATCAGTTCACAATATACATTTGGAAACAGGTTTCTTTGCCTTATTAGATGAACCATCCCAATGAATTGTGGAACTATAATATGATGGATATGACGGTGAATGGTTGAAGTTCTGGACGCGGATGATGGTATTGGAGGCTCATTTGAACTGAGTGCTGTTTGCAGACGTTTCGTATCCAGACTAGGCGACTTGATACCCGGAAGCCGAACCAACGAAGGGGTCTAGCCGGGATACGAAAAGTTTGCAAACAACACTTCCATCTCGAAGAATCCTCCAACACCAACGTAAGACGCGATTAGATTGACATCAACTTTCGAAGTCAGTTCATAAGAGCACAATTTGAATGAAAGGTTACTGACTTACCGGAAAGAGAATCCAACCAATGCAATAGTTGTGTCAGCTGATCCATGATGGAGATCATCACATGTTGTTGCTGCTGTTGCTGGCGTTGCGTTCGACTACCAGTACGCCCAAAACCACGTCTTCCAAGGCCCGAGTCAGCGTCTGTCATGCCTCGACTACTGGTTTGATCCGCAACTGATCCCGAGCTAACTGATTCACTCATATCTTCACCTTGTGCGCTATCTGTCATATAATCCGGTCCGTCTAAATTTGAATCGCCCAACCCGCTCACATCGGAACTGACACTAATTCCACCGGGGCCACTAGACTCGTCCAAACCCTGCGCGACTTGCAACCGCTGCCGTAACAGAGAGGCTAGTTCCCGAGCTGCGACCAACTGAACCGGTTCGGATAAAAGACGACGATACAATGTGCCGAGGATGAAACCGACACAATTCCGCGCGTTAATTGCTTCCGCATGAGTGGGAATGGCACGCGCATTAGCCAGTAGACCGGTGCAGTGAGCGATAATTGATGCCAGATTGGCTTCAAAGCACTGTGGCCCGAGGATGGTGAAGAATTCGATGTAGGCCTGTTTTGAAAGAAACGGGCAATGGAAGTAACACGTTCATCAAAAACCTACGCACAAACAAAAAAATGCACAAAACTTGTTCCATTAATAAACTTGGTCAGAACACGGAGTCACACAATTAGAAACACTTATTCTTGAGAGTGGATATCCGCACGGTCACTGACAGAATGAGACGTGAATATTTTATCGCAAATGCCTTGAAAACAGACAACAAACAGCATACTACTAAAGTGGTGTGCTAGCACAACCGAATAAAATTTGGTGCCCCGTTCAGTGATTCTCCTTGACACTGATTTGTTTTACAGCTGTTCTTAGATTTTACTGCATGAAAGAATGACTCCATAACCTAGAAGAACCATCGTGCGAAGATGACGAGACTCAAATCATCACACTTTTGCTAAGTGATAGTAACAAATAGTACATTCTGATCAGAGTTTCCCTATTCCCGTTGAAAGATAACAATATATTTTCAAAAATATTCCCTTTGGTAGGAAATAATTTAATTTAACATTGATCGTTTTGTTTCTTCATGGGGAGCAAGACTCCGTTGTGTTCTCCTCTTCTTTTGCTTTCTCTCTTTCTGTTAGGCAATCTAATTTCATAGTCTTAATGGGGTTGGCTCTGTTTATGCGGCTATACACTTCACGCTAATAAACATAATAAAAGATGACGTAACATGACTACACAATACATTAATTTGTCAAGGTTACAAGACCGAGTCATAACACCCTCCTTATGCGATCCAGAAGTGACGACAACAATCGAGACAGATACGCGCAATGTAAGCGTAAGATGATGACTGGGTACAAAACGACCGTATATGTCTTTATTTTCCTTCTTCAAGCCGTTCGCCAAAAGTAACACGAGCAAGCAATAAATTACTGTCATGTTTTATTAGCCTATTGGTGCAGATAGCCGAGAAAGACCGATTCTTCGAAAGCAAATTTACAATGCAACAACCAAAGTGACAAATGTCCCCAACGCAATAATTTGTGGAATTAAAATACACATTAGTCTACCGAATCGTTCGTCACTGGTCAATGCATAGGGCATTTTAATCGGGGAAGATTTGAATTGGAAGAAAAGAAGCGCAGTCATATGCATGGAAGGGAATCAAATGGATGCTCAGTTGCTAGCGCTCCGTATTCCGGTGGAATGAAACAGAAACTCAGAAGCAGATGAATGCACACTGGGTGGTCTCGCTGAAACAAAAAGCATGCCCAAGTTAATGCACACGAAGACGAACCACAACAGCGATCGCGGAACTAGTGGGAGGTGTGTGCAGAGGAAAGAGACAAAATTTGTAAGAATGCTGTGCCAGTAAGTCCAAATAGAAGTTTGAATGAATGCAACATCCTGATGAGTGAAACAAAATAGTAACAACGTATCTTAATAAGACTAGGTTACAGAAAATGTGACAATGACTCATCTAGGATATCCTAAAAGTGGTCAGTGGGTTACGTAATCCCCTCGAAGGAAAAGGCCACTGAACTCCAACCAGTAAAATGGGCAAAGCATTACATTTCATTTTAGAATCGGAAATAAGAAATCGTACTGGTCAACAATTGCCACTCTTAAAGACTACGCGATGTGAGTTTGATCCAATCGACCGAAGATCGTTATCGGTATACTGAGCAAGGTGCTCACCAAAATGATGCGCCCGAGATTGAACTCGTTTTCGAGGGTACCTCGTTGCCCACCGTCAAATGGAGTTTCAGTTATTGCAGTGAAAAAAAAACTCTGATTGTGGACTACTTTCGATTGTCATTCGTAGAAGATGCGTAAAAGTACGTCAAAAGACAAATAATATAGTGAACAAGCTTGTTTTCATAACTTCTTCGGGTATTTACAGGTGTTTGTTTATAAATAAGAGAAACGGTGATTGGTTTATTAGGTTAAATGGAAACAACAATGTCCATCAAGTTCTATGGGGCACATGGAGAGGGAGGCGCAACCATGTCACTTGTAAAAAGTTTCCATTGCCTTTTTCCACGCGCGACGTCTCACGCCGTGTTGTGTCATTACAGCGTGATTAAGGTCTTGGTTCGACTCGTTACGTAGATTGAGACGGGGCTGGGGCAACTGGAGTGCGGTGACCATTTTCTTCTGTTTGCATAGTGGTGGGTTCAGGATTTTGATTACTACTGTTTTTGCCGTTGCGAACGTGCTTCAATTTGCATTGGAGCACTTTTTAGATAAATTTAAATGCATCACTGTCTGTTTGGTCCTCGGTGTCAGCGAGTCGGGACATAATCGCACTGGTTCAAGTTCTCTTGCATTCCGTGGCTAGCCACACCAGGTTATATTCTCTGCTTCTCTGTGGACACTGCCTCACTGTTAGTCCTACATAACTTGCCGAACATGTGCAAATGGAAGAATATGGAATCATGGATGAGCAGAGAATGGGCAGCTTATCCTTGAGGTTTGTACAGAGCTTTGATCGACCTGTAAACGCAGCACGCAGAATGGCGAATGGATAAGTTCATGTGATTACTTTGTCTAAATATCTTCCCGATAGATGATCACTCGAAACTCCTTTGAACGGGAGGTATGTAAACAAATCTTTCTTTATGGTCATGGACACTGGATAAAGTGGGCTTTTTGATTATGTTGTTTTCGATGAAATGCTCTGGCTACCTATTATTTAGGAGTGTGAACTCGATTTCTCTTAGTTCGTCCTACACTACATCTTTCAAACTTTGAAGGCCAGACACGGTGCCAAGTTGTAGAAACTTTGGAAGTGGATGCATTGGTTGTTCCATGTTAATTTGCCGGCGCGTGATGTTTGCCGAAGCAGGTAGCGGATAGAAAAAGATCAAGGGCGGTCAAACTAAAACTTGGCATGAGGGCATGAAAATCCTAACCAGGACACTAGGCCACAAGATACCGTTGGGCTCCATGGATGGGGACCTCGAGATCATGGTAGCCGGTGGTTGGAAACTCTGAGTGATACAGTTGGGTGTTGAAAACAGTGGCGCTCGTGCATCTACTCATTATTCTTGCAACCCCAGTCTATATGAATTCTCTATCTTCTCTTTGATTCTTCTCTCAACATTCCAATTTTCATTTTTCTCTTTTATCCAAATGGGCGGCCAAAAGAAAGCAACAAAAACCGGCACATGAAGATGCATGGTTAATGGTTGTAAAAATTGAAACTGAAACTCCCCGTTGGTTTGCGAAAAACCGAATGGCATAACTTTCCATTTGGTCATAATTATTGTCAGTAGCACAGCGACCAACATCCCTACCAGTGATGCGGCTGCATACAGTAAGTTGAAAAGATTCGACAAGAGCACAACCGACGCTCACTCTACTCCGCTCTTATCCCACTACAATGTATTTGTGCAGATTGTACATGTAACTGATGGCCGAAGAATGTAAATCACCTGGCAGCCTGAGAAAAAACAACCCGTTTAAGCACAATGTGACCACGTGTTTCAGCTGCGTCATTTGCATGTGCACGAATAATTATCACGACAAAGCGCAGGTCCGGATCGATACAATGCTGAAGTGTTTCGCTTAAAGCTTAATCGTATACTTACTAACTGCATACTGAGAAATCTGAGTGGGAAAAAAATGAAAACTGTAGTCTGATTTATTTGACTCCTCGCGAACTAGACTAGAGGCTAAAATGGGAACATGCGATCCAGCAGCTTCAGTCCAGGAGAAAAGAAATAGTTGGGGGAAGGGACCGCGATGCGTTCGTGTAAATTACGATTGTCACAGATAAGAACACGAAAAGGGCTTTCACATCACATCCGCTTTAACTAGTTACAGCAGAGCCTACAAGGAAAAGTATTGTTGATTCAGAACGTTTTTCAGTCAGCAAAAGCTTGTGTAAGGGGGTGAACGGAACAGATGTCCAGAGATGAACGCTCATTATGTATTCTCGATACTGATTCACCGTACGGCAGTGTACGGATTGATCAATGAAGCAGAGGTAAATAGTTCTACAATGGTAATAAATAAATTGCATGGCGTTCACATGAAATGATGCTTAAAATTTATACATTTGAATAGATGGGATTATCTTGAAGTGTATCTTCGCAGTCGCGGTTAAATACGCATGATTTTGAGACTAGTCAAACATCATCGGCAATTATTAAACTTGCTCGATAGACATGAAGCTGTCCAGGTGGTTTGAATGGCTCAATCAGCAGTTCGGTCCGAAAATCGCATTCCACTAATAGCAAGATATCACGGAAGGAAGATATATGGTGGTGAAACGCTCTCCCACACAGACCAGTGATCCTAATTGAGTTTTATCAGAGTCAAGACTTCAATTTTGATGGATTGGGTTCCCAGGTCTTACGATCGAATGATAAGGTTTCGTAATTGTAGGGTATATCACCTCTATTGAGTTATAGATGGTAAAATTTCCGGTTGACTACATTGCGACTGTGGCACTAGGTGCTTCATACGCGTGCTAAACCGTGGCACATAAAATAAGTGCTCGATAAAAAGCACTGGATGTCTCTTTCGACATTGTGAGCGTGCGTGTTTGTGCGGGGGAGGGGATACCACTAGTGTATCCATACCGGGACTCGAATCATGAACATTCGGGATTTCAGGGCCCTAAACTGGAGTTTATGACTGGTTGAAAAAATCAACATAGATGAAAGGATTGCTTTGTGTAATGAAAATCACATGAGAAGAGCTGTTCATCAGTTATTTCGCGTTGTCACTAAGACCAAGTGTAAGACTGCATAGAATGAAATATGTTTCACCACTCCAAACCTCAGAACCTAGACTGTCAAGAATATAATCGAAAACCTATTCAAACTGTGCACTGCCTGTTAGGAAACCAGAACTTGCATTGAAATACGAACTTTGTGAATGTGATCAATGAGAAACTGGACACAGTTTATACACACAACCACGCACACACCGAGAGTGAGACAGAGACGGTATTGTCGATAGATAGGAAGAATAGCTTATCTGTCTCGACAATTGAATGTAATACGCATAGGCGCATTATGTGAATCGAGTGTAAAGGTAAAAATCAATGAAAACACGGTGATCTGATAATCCACACAGTCACGAAAAAACACAAGCAAAGACGAATACAGTGAGAAATCATAAACCAGCGATATATAGTCTGTTTCAGGACAATCTACAATTCATGATAAGGTGGAAAGAAGAGAAAAAATGTTTAAAAAATACGAAAAGCGTGTCCAGAGTTTGAATCGGAGTAAAATGAGTTCGCTCGGCCGATAGAGAAAGACCCGTTTGGAGGAAGGTGTGAACGCATTTTGTTTTACATCCCCAAATAGAATCAGGGTAATAGCGAACTGGGAACCGAATGGAGAAAGGAAACTGTTTGGAGGAAGTAAACTCCGTTTTACCACAGCCTACACAGTGGCATCCGAGAACTATGAAAATATTAAAACTACTGTAGCTAAAAGCAGATTCCACGATCACGATCAGGTGAACAGATCAGTATGCATCAAATCAAATCTGAGCGAAGCTGCCCACTGTGTAAAATTGATCATAATATTGTACGGAGTGGATTGACGCAATATATTTTTCAATACGGTGAGCGTTGAGAATAACATCTTCGGTAACGATAATTGCAAAAAAGGTGGAACTGAAATCCGCTGGCACATCGGTAAGATTCAATTGGAAATTTTGAAAACAACCTCGTGACATCAAACGACAACCTTATTGATTGCTGACCGAAAAATAAGTACTCGACAGCGGGTACACTGACCTCAGGGGCTAAGAAATCGAAATTGCACAAAACTGAGCAAAATGCACATGTGAAGTAAATCTCTGACTAGGGTTCATATAACCTTAAAATCATTTGACTATGAATTCCTGGTCATTTCAAAGAAAAAAACGCTACGTAGAATAACAAATTGTTCTCTAGGACAAAATCTTACAACAATTCTGATCTCGGTGGGGATGGCGTCATAAACATGAAATCATTACTTTTACGCAGTGAAGTGCTCAAAACAAAGAATGCGTAAAGCATTTACCATTGCTGTTGAATTCCCTTCCTGCACACAGGATTAGATACAATTGTTTGGTGTCTGGGTGAATAGGGTAATGAAGGGTAACAGACATAGCCTGACAGCTGACAAGAAAAGACTAATATCGAATAAATGTTAGCAATATTGCAGGCCGTATACAGAGGAACAACAAAAAATTCGACGTAGCGTCAAACAGAAAGAACTAGAAACAACTACAACGTCACTGTGAACCCTTGTACTGTCAAAAAAGCACTGCACAAGATTAACGAAATGCAAAAAGAAGCGATCTTGAGTAAAATTTGACAATCTTAGGTGAAACTAAATTTGGGCAGCGGAAAATGGTCTCGTTTTACGTCGGATCGGGTGAATGACTGGTCCACAGTCATGCAAGTTGTTGTGTCTAATCGCTAGCTTCCGTTCATCCGTCCATCTGCGCTAGACAAAGTTGTGCAACCCAAGCACGTACGTATTACCCCTCCACCGTTATCACACATATTCAGTTGACGGGCACGATCAGTGTTTCCGTCGGCAGGAAAAACTGTTGTTTCCCAGCCCAACATCGCATGGTTTATATCAGACCGGGTTGGAGAATTAAAATCTATCTCATTTTGCACACAGTACTTGTCCTTCGCATTTGACTGGGAAACAGGTCGGAACTTTCAACCATTTTATCACAATTCTTTCCCTTCGTTCTATGTACACATCATTCAACGCATCAGCGAAATTCGAGGAACACGCAACAAGCTGAGTTTATCTCATATGGTTACCACAACAACAAGCCAGCTGTACGCCAACAACATGAAAAGGCAGGTTTCTAACACATTGTCCGGGAAATCAAGGTGAAAAACTCAGATTTTTTGTCACTATACCTATGGACGTAATGGAGGGATTTATCGGAAACCGGTCTACACCTTGGTAGTTGAAGTGGAGAATAACTAAGGGCTCCAACAGGACAGGAGTCGTGTTGGGAACCGATCGACTATGGACAACGGAGAATACATTCTTCGGAATGTCAAATAAAATGACACCACGAACCAAACAAGTCATTTGGTGGTGTTTTATGANTGAACAAACCTGAATAGTTTGTTTTGACAAACATTTGGATAGGTTCGAGCTGTAAGATCAGTAGAATCAGTGGGATTCGAATGCACGCATAGATTTTGTGTGGCATATGTTCCATTAGCTGAGCTGTAAGGTTACACAAACAGCTCGGGCTTTTTCACATTTGATCACTCACCCAAGTTACAGGGGTATATAAAACCAACTAGGTAGCATGTCAGTTGACATGCTTAGCATATTTTTCTCAAAGTGAATCTAAATGAACCATACAGCTTTGCCTACTGCTTCAATACGATTTTTGTGGCACTTACAGTGTTTCAGTTGTGAACAGATCACAGAAGTAGATGTCATGTAGTCCAGCTGGCAGAGCGTACGTTGTACAAAAGTATGGGCGATGTCCATCTATGTGCTCAAAACCCGTCGAGAATGTTGATCTTTGCACAGCCCAAACACAAATTTGAGTAGTTCATCCCGTCTGAATCAAACCTCGACTTAGTTGAGCACAAAGTCTTAGTTACCAACACACCCCATAAATTTCATCCAGTGAAGGGGAAATGAGCTCAGATTCTTCATGTCGGGGGCATGCCTTAGATCGGACATAAAAAAAACAGTGTCATTATTATCAAGTTGGAAAATAACATCAAGATTGAATTGTATTGTATTGAAGCTTTAGTGAGATGTATAAGAGCTTTCAGTCAAAAAATAGACCGCCGTCACAATACTTGTAAGAAAGTGAAACATCAAACGTGCA
Organism: Echinostoma caproni; assembly: GCA_900618425.1. Classification (NCBI taxonomy): domain Eukaryota; kingdom Metazoa; phylum Platyhelminthes; class Trematoda; order Plagiorchiida; family Echinostomatidae; genus Echinostoma; species Echinostoma caproni. Next base: position 38,531 of record UZAN01042852.1, read on the forward strand.
AAAATGTGATTTAACTACTAGCTGCATTAGAAGCTCAGAAGGAACGCTCTCCTTGTCGGCCAATATCCGGGTAAGATAGGATACCAAAGAGTTTCTGTAGGCAGATATCCGAGATGAGATGAGTTTGTAACAAAGTTTTAACAAAGCTAAAGCTTATCATGCCCCATAGGATTTTTACAGATAGGATGATAAGACAGCACCTTGAAGTACACCCTAACTATTGAGTGATGCCGTTAACTGTCTTATTCTCAATTTAACATAAAAGTAATCACCAACCATTCAAAAAGAAAAGTGCATCAACCAAACGATTTCAGCTTGTTAAGTAAAAGAGAACGGCGCACCGAGTCAAGAGCAGAAAAATAATCAAGAAATGCACAGTGCACATATTTGGCTTTCTCGTTTAGGACTTGCACGTGAAGTGAACTGGAGAAGAAACAGTATGCAACGTAGCGCGGTTTTGTTTGTATGCAAACTGATAAATGTCATCGGAGGTGGTGAGAGATAACTGAAGGCGATGCAGATCTGCCCGCTCTATCAGTTTCCAACCAGTGAAAGTGAGAGCAACTGGCCTGCAACATTTCGCAATTGGGGTTTTGTGGTTCGTTTGGGGATGGGCGTAATTCTCACCGGGCGCCAGCACTCCGGAATAGTTCCGTGTTCGAGTGCGAGATTGGCTGTGCGAAATTACGAGACAGTGACAGAGCACTATTTAAAAAGTGTAGGACTTAGTTTATCTGAACCAGGTGCAGTCCACATCTGTTGGTACACTTCACTAGAGGTAATGGGTTCAAATGAAGATGGGATGTTTGGAGAACTCGAGTCAATATAACTGGGGTGTCAGACGAAGCATGAATAAATGCAGCATCAAGTTGATCAATATCAACAGAAGCATTGGGAAGCATTTTCTTCTGCCTGCAGAGTAGTTTGATTCCACGCCACATAGTCCCTCGACCTAAAAAGCTTACTTGAATAAAGGTAATCCAACCGTATTTTTTCATTCTTGATCAGAAAAGATAGTCGTCGCATTTCAGCCCTTCTACCACATGTAAATGCTCGTTCCTTTTCACGACGAAGAAAAGAGTATTGATATTCCGCCATTTCGAAGTCACAAAGTTACCACGGGACAGAACATGTCAAAAACACGGTTTCACACGTCTGTTAGAAATGCCTGATTGAAAAGGAAAGGAAAGCAGTCGGTACCTACTTCAAGAGACTCTCTTAGCAGAGCGATATTGTCTGGGGAAAGATCTCGCTGACCGAACATGTGTCTAGGTCGAGTAAAACAAAAATGCTCTGAGTGTGAGTAAATCTTAGGTCTGACCAGGATCGGCTTATGATCACTGGTGCTCAAGGGGGAGAAACGTTTAGCAGAAAATGTGTCATCGTAATCTTTGATTATGTGATACAGATGAAAGGATTCTTTGGTTGGCTTAGTTATCAAGTCACTGAGGGTTAGATAGAACAAAGGATGCGGGAGCGTGGTTAAAGTTACCAGCTATTAGGTGCAAGTTGCCGGCAAGATATGGGGCAATAACCGGTAGGAAATGGTCATAAAACGTATCAATATGTGATAACCTACAATGGGTTGCAATGTAAAGGCT
>UZAN01042853.1:2125-12782 GCA_900618425.1 Echinostoma caproni
TCTATGTATGGTGGTGTTCTGGGGCTGATGAAGGGTGAAGATTTGATCTGTGGAACCACGGTGTGCACTAAAACCCAGCCTGCTCGCGGGTTTTTCTTCCGCCAAATGGGCATAGTCTGTTCTGTGTAGGCTTCCGATAAAAAAACCGAGGGGCCCTAGGGGTGTCTCTTGTATAAAACGCTTAAACTCTGCCGAAGGCCAACCGAGGTAAAGTTAGTGAACAGCCCAAAACGTCGAGTATTTAAGGTCAGGCCACAGTTCACAAAAACGACGGCGTTATTCAGATTTGGCAAAAGTCCCCTTATTCCCGTTAATTCTTCATCACTGAGGCAGGTAATTGGTGGAATAAAACCCAGGGTGTTCAAGCTAAGACATGAAATGAAGGTGTAAAAACCCTAACCAGGAGTGGTTCAAATAGGTCCCGTTAGGTCCCTTGGCTGGGGACCTCGGGGTGATCGTAACCTGTGGTTAGAGACTTTGAGTGAAATGACTGAGTGGTTTTTGTGCATCTTCTCGATTTCTTTGTAACGTTAGTTCAATGAATTTCTTCATTTTCTATATGACTCTATTTTCAACTTTCCTGTCTTCTACTGTTCATCCAAATGGGCAGCCAAAAGACAGCAACCAAAACCGGCGTACGAAAGTGCATGGTTAATGGTTGTTCGTACTGAACTGAACTGAATTTCATTTAGTCACTTCTATCACACTACGATTCAGATCACATCTTATCTGTATCCAGGTTGCTCACTTACTCAACTGTTTAGTGCATAGAGATGAGTCAGTATCATTGGTATCTCGGACAGCAGCAGCTTTCGCGCGGTAGTCATCGGCTAAATTGCTACGGATTGCTATCCAGTTACGTTTATGTAAATACAGATTGAAATCCCAGAAAAATCATGCCAGATCAATAATACTTATTCTTGTCTACGATTGATGGCTTCTTTCGTACTATTTTTATATGTATGCTTATCCATGGTTTTGTCGATCGTATGAATTGCAATAAGCACAGTACTAAGAATTCATACCGTTCAATGAACAAAGTAGGTGCTTTGCTTTGACCACCAGAACAAGCAACCTGCGCAGTGTTTGATATAGGCAGTGACCTTAGATATTGCTTGCTGGTCGTTGGGGACTTAATCAAACTATCTGTGGTGGCGGTGTTCAACAAAGGATCACTTTTCCAGAGGATTTCTGAGGTTCCAACACGCATGAGAACTTTCAAGATATTAGGGGTACCATTGTTCAAACTTTTCAGTTTCCTAGATTCCTCGACCCTTGGAGGCCACATTTCACAATTAACTGCGAGAACGAAACAGTTAGAAGCCTTAAAAACGCATACCTGTGTACGCGATTTATTTCACCTCGTGACCGGAATGATTTACGGAGTTGCATGAAGGTTCTTCTGGCACCAGTCACAATTGCTTTGCTCTCGTCCTTGTCTTGATTTGCTCTTCGATATTGTCGGCGAGGTGGCATGAGATTGAGAGCATCCAAAAGCTCTAGTATGGTCAGGGTTGAGTGTTTTGGGTTGTGGCGGGTCACCCGTTGCACATCGTAAAATGTTTCCATATGACCAAGCGTCTCAAATAGTTCCTCCTGAGGAAGCCTTACTCATAGTCTTCTCGTGGCGGAGGTGTTTTTCAGCCAAAGTGAGAATATCCGGGTCGGTGAACCATTGGCAGTTCACCTGGGGGATTTGGCGAAAAACCATGATTCTTCACCAACCAAGAAGAGGCCCACGAAGTACAAACTCACACTGTCCTGGTTATGGTATTGGTCACCGGTTGGATTGGACATGGAGGTGTATTGGGCACCTTNTGGGCGTTTGATTCCATTCAAAGAGTGTGTGATCCGATGGATCGAACACCGGCCCCCCAACGAATTGCGATTTTCACACTTCTTCCCGCTGCCTTGCGGGTCAATATATATATATATATATATATATATATATATATAAGCCGCAATTCTTTTGGGATCGGTGTTGAGTTCAGCGGATCATACGCTCTTTAGACAGAACCAATCGTCCAAGGTGCCCAATCGAACCGGTGACCACTACCACAAACAGCTTGGTGCCGTCGTCTGGTTTGATTTTCTATGTTTTTAGCAACCAATGAAATAACCGATATCTAAGTATGGGTCAAAACCTTTGGACAACAGAGAAAAACTCCATTTACAATACATTTGAGAAGAATTCTTCGGATTTTCGAGGCATGCTTTTCACACTCAAAACAGATCTGATTCGGATCGAATGATTAAGTCATAACAAGTTACATTTTCAAAATATCTTTTGCAAACGTTCCCTGTTGTTTGTTACCTGGATCTGTTCTTGTTTCGTTTCAGATTTTTTCACTTTCGAAACGGTCGCACTTAAAGAGTGATCAAATAGCTTTTTGTTGGCACTCAAGCTCTGAATCCAAGAATAAATGGATTCCAATGACAGTCGATGGAACCTTAGTCGAATCCCATTGCTTTTGTGCATTTCGATAACATCCACTTTATTTTGCTTGCATCAAGATCTAAATCTTACTTATAGTGTTTGGAAACTGATGACTCCAATGTGGTTATGGTTTGCATATGATTTGATCTGCACCTTACACGAATGTGTAGTGTACATTAATCGTGGTTTATGCGGCTCCTTGAAACTACGCAGTGATTTTTCGGCAAAATCAATCCTAGCTCTTTGCCATTTATTTTTATTCTGTTTTTGTATTCTCATGTGTATTAAAACAGACGGGGGCAGTATAATGTACTGTCATGCTTTTATACCTCTGTTCTTATTTTGTTTAGTTAATTTGTCACTTTTTTATCCTTTCCGAAACGTGCGCCAGCCTCAGTTAGACGACTTTGTTGCTGTGAACATCGTAACATTTATTCTGATCAGTTTACGCTTAGACAAAAAGCTATTGGTCTCTTGGGCCGTGGCATTTATTCCACTATGGATCATAATAACCTTACTTGTTGCACTTCTCCTGTACGGATGTCTGCTAGCGGTGGACAGTCTGTTCTCTAAAACCCATGATCCAAATATCAGTATTCTAAGACGATCTACCCTGGGATATACGATTACTGTGCTGTGCTTTCTCATTTTTATGGTACTTCTGACACAAACACTCGATAACCAACTAGTTATTCCCTTGAGCTACGTCAATCTCCCGCTTCTGTCCGCTTTGATCGCCGTCATAATGATTGACTTTCTGGTTCCATCTCCGGAAAGCTATTTTTCACTTGCAAACTGCACCGCAAAAGAACCTGTCCCGGCAAATGCTGAAGAACTAAGGTAAGCATTTAACTGGTCCCAGTTCTGATGCTGTTTTGTAGTCTTTACTACCTATCCATCCTGTAAGTATGTGTCTAATTTTAAAACAGTGAAGCACATGATTTGATTATCATGAATTTCCGCCTGGACAAAGCAAATGAAGCTTGAACTGAAAAGCTAGTAAGCACTGTACATTGGTGTGAATCCAGCGATTCAACTGAGGACCAAATCCGAGACCTCAGATAGAACTCGAGAAGACCACTCTCCTAACCACTAGGCAGCTGAACAGATAGTTTTAGTTTGTCTAAAATCACTCAACCAGGCCTATATTTGTCGACTGATTGCGGGTGACATCATTCATTTCACAACTAGACACCAGAGTTCTGACTCGGTTGTTAAATGAGTGAATAGACTAACTGAAAAACACTTGGTCAGCTGTCAAGTGATTAGTATGTTTGCATGCATTTCGTGAGGTCCCGGGTTGGATCCCTAGTTGGGTCGATGGGTTCGTGCCGCTGATGAAACCTAATCAGATCGAAGCAGCTGTGTGGTGCTTTATAGATTTTGGTCCACACCGCAATTGCTCTGAACACAAAATTCTCGATATGGTTTTATAACTGTTCCTAGGTGTTGGATAAATGCTGGCCATCATTCTTGTTCATCCTTAAGTGTCAATAATACTTATATAACGTATTACGATAGAAAAGTTTCAACCTCAGGGTTTGCTTACAAACTCTAAAGCGGCCAAAGGTCGTTGCACAGTTTTTTCGAAGTATAAGCTGAGAAGCGAATCTGGTTTGAAAAATTCAAATATAATATTTTTTATTACATGTAACACACGGATAACAGCACTCAGGCATTCTGAAGTGGTTTGTATATCATTTCCACTGTACCGTCCGATAAAATGTTGAGTTTTCACCCTTTTCGAACTAGTGTAAATCTACTGATAGCCAAGACTAGAATGAGCGGGTCCCAGGTGTATCGTTTTTATGAGGCTTGTTCTACTTGCAATACAGTTTTAAATATGTGGTGCTTCTAGCAGTCACGGAGTTCTTTTCCTTTCCCGCTTGTGTCTATAATAGTCCCCATTTCTTAAAGTTTTAAAACATGATTTGATTGGTAAATTGAAACCATACCTGATACGTATAATAAATCCTATTGGAGCATTTCGAGATATGAAGTGCATGTTCCATGAAGGTTTCACATTCGTCAACTGTGTTCTTTGGTAAATTTGACGAAGGAGCGGTTTGTCGATTAGTCTACTGAAGTGAAAGTGTAATGTCCAGTAGTGTCTGGCAGCACATCAGCCCACCGTCCGTAACGTTCGATAGGTAGTGATTCATTTGAGAGAAACTTCATCTGTAATGAACGCGGGTACAAATTTGAAAAAAATGTGGTTTCATCTTTGCTACTGAGGTTCAAAGAGCCCTACTATCTAACGGTTGAGAATACTGACAGAGAAAACGGTCTTGCACCCGCTTTACATCCTGATCCAGAAGTCGGTGGTCTGCTTCTTTTCCCGGTTTACTCTGATCTATTTATACCATGCACTGATCCCGTAAAGCAGGAGTAGGGCAGTAATTACTTTTACTTTTGATCGACTAACTCCTGCGGGAGGATAAGTGGGCTTCCTGGATGTCTCTAATGATGACGGCTCATGCATGACGATTGATAGCAAGGTTGACGCAGTGAGAAACCCAGTTCTGGTTCCAGTTGCGACTTCCATATAAGGATTGAAGACGCAGTAATTCCAAATCCGCCTTGATCGTACTACTCCAGGTCTTCAGTTGGCCACCGAGTCGGCAACGCCATCCACGGCACGGTGCGGTAGCTACAGCCCGTCGCGAGAGTTGAGTGTCGGGCCTTCGGGACACATGACAACTAAAGGTGCCGGCGTTGTAGCATTTTCGAAAGCTTGTCAATGTTCAAACAGCGCCGTCGAACCTCATCATTGGAAATCCGATCTCCAATTTACTTTCAAGACGCACCAATGATCAAAGACTTTGAGCTTCCTTCTATCTTGTACTCTTAGCGGTCATGTTTCACAATCATAAGTGAGGATGAGACGGATGGAAGCCTGATAAACCCGAAGCTTAGTGTTTAAGCTTACTTCGCATCGATTCTACAACGGTTTGAGGAGTTGTAGGAAAGCTCTTCTAGCTCCATCTACACGGAGTTGGATTTCATCCTTAGCCTGGCCGTTTGGTCTTATCGTAGAGCCAAGATACTTGAAAACTTCGGTTGATTCGACAAGCTTCCCGTTAATCGAGAGGTGTCATGATAGAAGTTTCGGTCGAAAATGTCTTCGTTTTTGACGTGTTGATCTCTAGCCCAGTGGACTGGGCAAACTGATTTATACGACTGACAACAAGCTGGAGGTTGTCCATGCTGTCTCCAAGTACAACGACATCATCCGCAAACTCGAGGTCAGCAATCCATGTACCTGGGCCAAGCTGCACTCCAGGGTAGTCGCATTATCCAATCTGCGGTGTAATTGAATAACACCGGCGATAGGGGAGAACCTTGCCTAACTCCAGAGCTTAGGGTAAACTCAGTCGATTCTTCTCCATAGGTACGGACGCGTGCCCGGGTTCCTGAGTAGTATGACTTTAAAAGCCTGATGAACTTCCCAGGCATCCCGTTGAACTGCAATATGCACCACAAGGATTCTATCGACAGAGTCAAATGCAGCTCGGAAGTCAATGAAACATACTGTTGAAAGAGTACAGCGGATAGATCACAGTTGGTAAGCAAGCTTTGAATATTCTGGTGGTGTCCCGTCTTCTCCGGGGGCCTTCCTGTTTATCAGAGAAGTGACTGCGTTGATGATTTCTGTCGTGCTAGGTGGGTCATAATTGATGTCTTAAGTCTCCGAACTGCTCGATATCTGGTTTGCTGATCGGTTGAGCAGCCCGTCGAAGTGTTCAACCCACTTTTTCATTTTTTGCTCGGTTCCCTGCGGCGTTGCGCAACAGTGGTTCCGATGTCTGCCTCGTTCCTGCTGCGACACGCATTAGACGGAAGAGCTTTCCGAAGTCCGCTGCAACGGTTGCAGCCTCCATGCTGTGTGCGATCGCCCTCCACTACTGTTTACGGTTACTCTCGGCGGAGCACGTGGCTTGGCGACGGAGAATACGAAATTCGGGAGAATTGATCAGCCGCGCATCTCTTGCCTTTGCGGACAACTGCAGTGTACACTCTCTTGTGGCGAAGAATCTCACCTAAATGCCCCAGCACCGCTTCTCTGATGGACGTTTTCAGTGTAAACCACGGTGCGTCGACAGTTGAGTCATCAAAGAAGGTTTCGGCAATGTTGGAAGCCTTTGCGTCCAGCAGCGCCTGCCTTCTCTCAGGTCGTTCCAAAAGGGCGGCGTCGATTTTTCCCGGGAGACGAGTCTTCCGGTGAGTAGTCAGGTGGGTCTTGAAGCGGGCTCGTACAAGGGTATTGTTTTTATCGTTCCTGTTTCCAGTTTCTTCGCCGCGATGGGAACGGCAGTCTTTCACCGAAGAGGCCCAGTAAGCACGTACCAAAATATAATCAATCTGGTGTGCCGTTCGACCATCAGACGAACATACTCAGCATGTTCTGGGAAAGTTCGGTCAACGTTGTGAAAATGGCGAACGCCTAATCACAATAATTGACCTTAACCCGATGATCGTGGTCAACACTCGTTTTCAGCACCCCAGAAAACCTGCATTCCAGTCTCCTGCGATAACGAGGATGTCGCGTTTCGGACTGCCGTTCACTGCGTCTTGAACTTGCTTGTAGAAGTCATCTTTGATGGGCTCTTCCGTATGTAACGTTGCAGCATACACAGCGATGACATTCAGGTTAAACGGCTTTCTCCTGAAACGCGCAATGGCAATCTTGGGAGAGATTGGTTCCCAGGAGATCATGGCATTGCTGGCCCAGCCGCTCACGGCGATTACTACTCCGTGCAAATCGGAGTTATCAGTTGGGCCGCTGTGGTATAACCGGTAGGTTACATTGCTATATGGCACGTTGATTAGTTTTGTGCCACAGTTATTTAGTCGGACTTCAGACAGACAACAGATGTCTTACTTGTAGTCGTGCAGCAATCGCATCGTGATACACTGGCTTCCTGTGTCTAGCAATGTTCTAACATTCCAGCAGGCTACATGGATGCCGAACCTGGTGATGGTTTAGATTCCCAGCTCGCTCATTTGTCACCCCAGCCACTGGGAGAGCGCAGGGTGCGTCGCTTTCCGGGAACGCCGTAGCATGAGCGTGATGTACCATTGTCAGACGATGAAGAAACTTGGGAATGGGGTACTAAGTGTCGTCCCCAGCGTCGCTCTGCTTTTGTTCGAGGGTGCATCTCTAACCCTTGCACAACCAAGTGCGACCTTCAGGGTAACCGGGTAGAATTGTTGACAGTAATTAGTTAAATTTTCCTCGAAGCTTTTACATGTTGTTCAACTGATTTGTCCTATCCCTTGTAGTTTTTGTAAATCTTTTATCGCTTTCAAAATTGCCTCAAAATGAATATCAATTGTCAATAAGCAGTTTGTCATGCGTTGTTTTTGTCTCCCTAATGGTCCCTCAAATTTCAGTTCTTGATAATTTAACGATTAAATACCTCGTGTGTGAAATGGCCTGAAATTTTCAGCTTCTGTTTGTAAGAGCAGAGGTCAGCTTCAAAGACCTTCCACCCGGTTTGGAACATCCTGTAATTCTCAAAGAGGTATTTCCGCTACTTGACATCAGTGCGCATAACTAGTACCCTCAATCAAGAATTTTCTGATGATGCAAAGTCAGTCGGGAGGGTTTTACTAGTTTACATTACTGAACTTTTCACAATTGACATACAAACTTCAAATCTGCCAAACAATTATTTCAATAGTTTACATTTTAGTGTTTTACACTTGTTTATATAATTCATCATGTACATTCTATCAATCACCTTCGTATAGCTCACATCCCACGGATCCTGCTACGTAACCAAAGGTTGAAACAGAAGACTTCATTGGGAATGAACGATCATCATCATCAGTTAATCGTTTTCTATCCGGAGTCATTTCAACTCTTCTTCATGTCATCCTAATATCATGCATAATTCTAACACATTAGCTCCTCACGTTTTCACTATTACGTATCTATCGAAGAAATGTGATGAACTGAGTGCTGTCTTTGGTTGCTAAATGATCATTCGCAATTTTGACTAACTCATTGTTTTGTGACCGTCTTTGTACTACCGTTTTCACCGTTTTTTCCAACTGCAATGAAACGTCTTCGATTGCATTCAGGCAAAGCAGTTTTTTTTCTAGCTCTGTCGTCGGTAATCTCTTTTTTTGCCAAAGCATTTCCTTTGCATCCGCACACTGGCAACATTCAAATTTTGTTTCATCTGTTTCTTACAATATTTTCTCTGTCTAAACTTATGAAAACTCAATCCAGGAACAGATTGTGAAACATCCTTTCCACTTATGTGCAATATCCCATACTTCGTTCAACCAGAACTTCAACCTATCTTTCTTCCCGGCGTCCGCTATATACGGCAATGCGTGACGTAATTTTCGGTCATTTTTCATCGAAAACAAAACGTTATCAAGAATAAACTGTAAAAAACTACTTTACGTATAATAAATCAAGATGCATTGTTTGCGTCTCTCAATTTAGTGTAGTTTATTCCGTATAGGCAGGGGTTATATATATATATATATCTTTCTTTTCAATGTATCGCATTAGGCGGTTATAGGTATATAAAGCGATCACAGTACAGAAATCTGATTGATCGATTACAGCTCATTTTATAACAATGACAGAGATAAGCAAATGCCATTAAGCTTTTTACTTCGAACAAGGTTATGCTAATGTCGCGGTCAGATAAAGGGGTCGGCTGGGTAGTATTCGGGAAAGCTGATTGCCGCTCTCAACTAGTGAACAGCCTCAGTGACCAACTTTTCTGCTGGACTACATGAGAAAGACGACAGACCAAACGGAACGTTAACGACCATCCTGAGGGAACTCGAAATAAGTAATATATCAGAAGCGGTTTTCGAAAAGCTGATCCGGACTGGATCCTCACCCAATGGATCGTAGAACTTCTAGAGTCAGTACACCGAAGGATAGCCAAAGATAGTCTGAAGGATACGTTGAGCTTCTTATAGAATTTAGAAAACCTCAGGGTTCTCAACGAAACTATGCTCTCTTTTGAGGTGGAATCCTTGTTTACAAACGTACCGCTGATCGAGACAGCTGACCACATTTGTGGCTTCTTGGTATCCAACACCATTTACGTCGAAATTCCAGGGAGTAAATTGAAAGATCTGATTCTCAGGTGTACATTAAACATAATTTTTGTACAGTGATCAGTTTTACAGATAAATCAACGGAGTAGCCACAGGGTCTTCACTACGTTCCATCAAACTGGAGAACGAAACAATTGACTTGACTTATGGTGTAGGTACCTCGACAGTACTTTTATCGTTTATGATTCCCACACGGCTTTGTGACAAATGCAATGCGTGTCACCCGGCTATTTGTTTCAACTGTGAATTCTAGAATAGCGGACACCTACCCTTCTTAGATGTGTTATTAACAATGCGAGACGATGGCACCATCCAAAGAACCACTAGACAGTACACGCATTTTTGTGGCTTTGCCCCCCTGAAATACATGCATACCGAGCGCGTACGGCTTGCAGTGTTGATACATTGCAGTCCGAGATATGTTTGATTCATAACGTGCTCTGGTCAAATGCTCACCCAGAAGCTTTTATTGTTAAACATATTAATGCCTAACACAATTGGAAGCCCAACCGTTCCTCGTAAAAACGTTTTCTTTATCGTTCTGTTCAAGGGCGACGATACCCTGGAACTTCTCAAAGGACTGTGATCACCAGAACGTTCTTTGCAGGTCAATCGTATATCCTCACCACTACTCGGTCCTTATTGTTCCAACAAACAAAATATAAGTTGTCTCATCAATCCAAATCCTTCATTTTAAATCTCTTCATAGGCACTTGTAGTGTGCGATACATTGGACACACGACCAGGTGATTGTTAAAACGTATTGCTGAGCACTATCCTGCGGTCCCCTACGAAGGAACGGTTAGGTGCATTTCGCAGCTCGTTCATCTCATCGAGAGTGGGCATGTTGTGAATAAATTGGATGCATTCAAAATAATTTACACTATGCCCTGGAGGTGTTCTAAGGGAATAGGATGACACCTAACCGCTGCCGAAGCGATTGTAATTCACATTTTTAGTCCAGAGTTAAGCAACCAGAAGAAGCTGGCCCAAGCACTGTTGTTGCCCTGGCCTGGACGGTGGACTGATTGTGCATAAAGCAGAACATCAACTCTCCCCGCACCGCCACCCCTCATCCAGCATCATATACCACATTCTTATTTTTGTCTTCACTGTCTCTTCCCGATT
>UZAN01042853.1:14534-45377 GCA_900618425.1 Echinostoma caproni
GAATAGAAGTCAATGGCGTGAATGCTGTACGGTCTGTCTGTGGAAATCCCGTGCCAGTAAAAAAAAATTGCAAAAGGTGTAGGGTGAAACACACAAAAAAGTCTGTTATCCTGCATTTTCCCATGTTTAACTGTTTCACCCCCCCCCCCTGTTCACTATGTTCTGCGTCCCAATCCACCTATCCCGTTTTATTGTTATTGTTTTTGCGTTGGCACCATGCTTGTCTTCAAGCCGTTGGTAAATATATATTCGCCTGATACCATATATCGAGGAGAGATTTCTACGGAAGTACCGTTTTCTACATTGTTTATGGGAATATTCTACGAACAATATTTAATTTAATCCTTTGTGGGGCAGTCGGTCTCGACACTTATTACAGTGCTCCCTTGAGGTTGTTCCCTTTCTGTCTCGGGTCGACCTAATAGGGAACGAGACGTTTGTGGAAAACTCAGTCTCGAACCACTTGCTTGGTTGGTATGTGCAGTTGTACTCGAAGCAGTAGGTCAAGTTTAACTTGGTGAGGAAGAGATGAGTTTTGAGCTGCGTCGTTGCTGTCTGAGTTCTGCTATAAAACGAAACTGGTGAGGTAGGAGGGATATATTTATCCAGACTGTGCCAAAGAAATCATGGTACAATAATCTTGGTAAAAAAGAAAGATGTTCCATTATTTGCATGTGAGCGGGATACTGTCAAATTGCCCAGGTCAAGGCAGGTGAATTTTCTTGAGGAATCCACAACCGGAGCCTTTGGCTAGCCAAAGTTTGATCCGCGAGGCAGTGGGGCGGTATGTAAAAGCCGCAATCCATTGGGGCTGGTTTCATCGGATCATACACCCCTTGTTCGGGGTCAAACGTCCAAGGTGCCCAATCAAGCCGTTGACCAATGCCACACCCAGGAAGTTGTGTGTGTAGTTCGTACACCTCATGGTTGGTTTGTAATCAGGGTTTTTGACCAACTCCCCTCGGTGAACTAACAGTGGTCCACCAACCCGGACATCGGCTTTTCGACCTCTCACTTTGGTGGAAACACCTCCGCCAAGAGAAGGCTGTGAGTAGAGCTTCCTCAACAGGAGCTTTTTAAGGCGTTTGGTCGTATGAAAGCATTTTATGTGGTGCAAGGGAGGGGTAACCAGCCGCAAACCTAGACACCCCCTGACCATATTGAGGCTTTTGACATCTACCCTCGCTTGTTCCCTTCTACCTACTCACACAGAAGCTGTACAACGCCAGAAATACTAGCGCGCGATTGGCAGAGGCTTGAAGGACCAATGCACTGTTTGTACCTATTATTTAGACCCCCTGATTTCTTTCAATAAATGAACTGCTATTCCTATGGTCTTTTCCTCGCGTCTCGGTTCCATGGGATACCGTCGTACCAGTACCAGTGTGCTTCCCTGACGTCCGTGATTTCTAATACGTGATTCGCATTTCATGATCAGTGCGTACCACAACTACTACGACTAATACACTTTGTTCTCCCCTGAAGAATGGTCGAAGAGAAAGAATAAATTTAACTTACTGTTAATATGTTTGGGTAGAACTGGATACAGATTACCTTACAATAGCATCTACTGATGATGTAATGAGTGCGCACACAGCTTTCAGTTAGGCAATTCAGATCAATTTTGAGGTTTCAAGTAGGATCAGTCGGGTCGACTAGATACAAGAAAGTGATCAAGCAAACAATATGTGATGTGTGATACCAACCTCGAAAATTTTTTGTACACTTTGAATGCACTGAATATGCATAGTATACGATTCGAATAAAGTACTTTTGCTATCCGATCCGAGGATTTTTTTATTTCGGGGATTGGTATTGCACGAACTCTGGAGCTCCATTTCGAATACTATTCTCAATACTACACCATATCATTGGTGTGTTGATCGTGGCCTACGAGAGGACGCATACCACGGGTTGACACGTTACAGTTTTCGGATAACTGATCAATCAAGCTTCACGGGTGACTTCAGTAAAGCACGTGCGTGTCACAGCTTTTGGACTACAAACCATAGGTCGATTATTCCGACCATTCAGAAACCGCGCGGCCCAGACAGAAGCTGAACAACGCCAGAACTACTAGCACACGATTGGTAGAGGCTTGGATGACCGATGAATTTGTTTTGTACATATTATTTGGACCCCCTGATTTCTTTCAATAAATGAACTGCTATTCCTGTGGTCTTTTTCTCGCGTCTCGGTTCCATGGGATACTGTCGTGCAAGTACCAGTGTGATTCAGTGCTTACGTCTCGTCCGTGATTTCTAACTCGTGATTCGTACTTCATGATCAGTCCTTACTACAATTATTGCAATTGGACATCGAAGAATGGACCAATGATTGTTTGATGGTAATGATGCTCATTTGCGTGATTTTCCGAATAGAATTAGCTGTGTTCATAGTTTGTCTTGGTTCTACCTGACTTTGTGCCATTCTCCTGGTTTGCAGTACCAGTTGACACTGTTTTACTCTGATTGCTTTTTGCAAATATTACACCTTTTGACCACAGGACGCATTCATTTCTTCTGGAATACCGGATTTGCACTGAGAAATACATATCCGTTATACTGATCTCAAACAAAAGGAATCACCACCATTTGAGTAACATTTTGTACCAGAACCATTGCTGTATCTGTTTGTGCAACGTTCCTTTCATTTTCATTGTTGGTCGTAACACTGAGAATGAATCCCATTGATAAAGTTTATCGTCGTAATATGTTTTTAAGGGATGCACCATGGCTACCGATTTATTTTAGCCAATGGAGAAATTTAGTGCGACCATACAGAGTAGACATTTCTCCAGACGCATTCGCCAACCGTTGTCTTTCTCCACTATAAAGCACTTTTGCATTAATCACAGTGAAACTTTGGCTAGACAACATAAATTCCTCAACTGTTTACCTCATAATGTCATGCAAATCGTCATTCCACAAAAGATTCTCTGGGTGGGCAAACCCATAAGTGCTACAGGCATCCTGCAGATCAATGATGTACCCGGCCTTTTATATTTTAGAATATTGATTCACGGATGGGACGGAAAACTGTCATGCACATTGAATGTGCTTGATGATTTCTTTATAGAAAATGAATTTTTCTTCTATGTTTTATGATCAATGCCTGATTCTGTTCATAAACCTGAGAAACCAAAGTAAATTACTTTCCAACTTCTGATTCCGATTAAGTTACCTTTGACAACAGGAAATTCAATTGACCGCCCAAGATGCCAATGTAACCACGATTATTATTAATATACAAATGGATCAGTGATTATATGTCTGACGCAATTAACGTGACCCATTCAGATTGTTTGTGCTGCATATCGGTCATTGTGCTTTGTCGAATGAGACTTAATAATAAGTAAGTTCAATGGCAGAACTTTCTTTTCAATTCTTCATCTTTATAAAATTGTGATCTATTTACCCTTTTTCAGTCGGTCTTTTGTAGGCGTTTTCTGACCGATCCAACCGAAATACAACAGATTTAGTATAGCTGCTTGCATAGATCCTAAGCAAATGAACCCGAAAACATGATTAAGATTTTAATACATGAAATACACACCGACGATGTGAGCAAACATGCGTGATTTTCGTTATTTCGAATGCTCTTTCAATCTTACTTTTTCTATCAGAGCTGCATTTGAGTAACTCAGACGATGAAAAAAGAAAGTGAGTTGTCTGTGTATAAATTGGAAGTACTGTTTGAACTGTTTCTGTTTGTTTAGAACAAACGTAATTTCCATGATGTTTTTCCTCACACGTGGAAAGAAGCTGCAACCGTTTTAATCCACAGTATCACGTGACACTTGTCACAAGCGGCATGCACATTAAAAAGTCGATTGCTATTTGAATGAGTACATGATCAATTAGAAAAGACCGACTAAGAGCAGTTGGTCAAACGTGGGTCCAAACGACCGTCCATCGCGACTTGGGAGATTAAAACGGACCATCACAAGATAAGAGACTATTATGTAATTTTCAATTACCCATATTCCGGCATCAAATTTACACCTCTAAATCTTTTTCTTCGTCTGAATGGGAGGATCTCAAACCAAGTTTTTATCAAAAAATTCTCCAGACAAACGGCACCGATCTGCAAGATTACGAAGACACGATTACCGAGTGGCGTCAGCTTGGACTAGACGCCTTTTGGATTGGGAGAATTTCCCTCCGTCGGACGATGCAGATTCATATTTCAGTGGATTATCTGCAAGTGTTCCTAATCCTGCTCAACCTAGTTCCTTATGTCGAGACAACTCCGTTGTCGACAATCAAGAATCAAACACTAGACCAACAGTGAAAATCAGAACGCAATCAATAAATGATCCCGTGGATGAACTCCAGTCGAATTTACCACGAACAAGGAAAACGGGCACATCAAATGAGCAAACAATACCCAAACCCGTAACACGACATCAATCCGTTATCATTACAAAATCATTGACAAAAGCGCCTACAGCAGTGATAAAAAAAGATGCACGAAACATATCTAAAAGTGTGACTAGCAAAGTATCTCCATCACGCAAATCACGGTCAAATGGTCAAATTACCGATAAAACTAAATTTCAGCAAGGTGACACTGCGTTTGCAAGTTCCGCATATGGCTTAAATGATTCCCCTCGAGGAACAGCCAGGGTAACAGAAGATTTGGTGACAAGATCGGCTACATTTTTGAATCAATCAGATCATGATAAATTCGCCGCCAGAAGCCGTGAAGATTTTTCGACTTGTTCCCAAGACCTGCCAACGGGTGATACTCAAGAAGATCCCATTCCTAGAAATGCATCCTCTAAGGATAGTAAACCTGTTCGGTATGCGGCCAAATCTCGTTTGTCTGAGAAACCGCCCACACCTCCTCCGAAAATCAGCTTATCCAAAGCGAGCACCATGATAATAGCAAATTCCAACTTTGCCATCCGACCAAGTACCGCAAACCGAAACCTAGCAAGTCCAACAAGAGGTGCACAGTCGCATCCCGCAACTCCGTGCTCGCAAAGAAGTTCAACTGGTCGAGCTAATTCATTGCCAAGAACAACGTCGACAAGAGACTATAGAGTCCAAACTCCTCAAACATATTCTGTTCCCAGTTCGCCTTCAAAACCCAGGCGATCCGGATCCGTGTCTCAGCACTCCAGTGCGGACACGGATAGACCCGATAAACCGCCTTGCCTGTCCCGGATCGAGTACACATTCTATATTCACGACACAGAAGCGTATCAGAGACCGTTTTTCGACAGACGCGTCGAAGCGATTGCACGTGCTAGTCAATGCAACATTTGCCTACACAAACCACCACGGGGTCAGAAGCCGATCTACTATAAAGGAAATCGTGTACTCCCGGTGACCATATCAGCCCGTACAATGGTCACTTTGAAAAGGTGTATGGCTCGATTGGATATGCAATATCCTTATTTCAATGTCAAAGCGTTTTGCCCTCCGGACATGTACTAGAGACTTCATCCGGTTATCAATTCATGTGATTGGATATGGCCAACAGTCCAAGTGAATCTGATTGTGTCTCCCAATTTAATTCGCCCGAGGGAAATGTTTAAAACAACGTCTATGTGTATATTTGTTCAACTAATTTTTGACGGGTACTACTACTTGTCTGTTTTCCAAAACCTTCATGATTTTCATACAAAACAACCATTCCCTGAGAGGTCACAGTAAAACCACCACCATCGCCATCACCAACCCCCAACAACAACGAAAACCCGACGTGCTTTTTCTCTCTCAGTACCTTTTGACGAAGGTGACTGTAAGGCACGTGGATAAAAAATGCCCCAAATGCATGTCTATTTAAATACCCCTTTTATGGTAACCATGAAGCAGTCGTACTATTCACTTGGAAGTAACTAATAATGATGACAACGAATTGGAGAAAAAATGTGTGCACGTGGTGCTTGGGAACTTAGAGTGGATACTGATGCAACGCTTTATGTCTGGACAGAACAAGAATGCTAGGGGTAGCACTGCTCAGCAACATGTAGGGTTATTGGTTGTCCAAAGTGAAACTGGAAAGGATAGTCGTAGTGCATTATTATTATTAAATTTTATACTCGTATGATTCTAGATTGTAGATCAAGTAAAACAGTAAAAAACCTTAATCGTCAGAAGTCGGTTTATATTTTGCTCGTAAGCGGAATACCGCCCGGTTGCCCATATCAAAAGGGGATGATTTATCTCTTAAAATGAAGCAATATAGACAAAAGAGTTATCCCACAAAGTGGATTGATGCCCTTCTTATCCCACCCACCTGGACCGGGAGACTATATAAGAATCGAATTAGGGTGTTGTGGGTAAACACAGTAACAGATATGTGACTTGACATCATATCCCTGCTAGTCATTGAGCCAGTTAGTCTTGCAAACCAGCACTACAGTTTCAGAGATTCCGTGAGTCAGGTCAGGGGCTGTTGCCTTGATGATCGGTATCATGTTGTTAATGTGAGTGTATTTTGTGGGGCAGTTCATCTGTAGACTGATTATTGTTCGTTGTTGGTGTATAATAACCTCCAAAATCGGTTACAAGCATTCTGTGAGAAAATTATTCGACTACCCAAAGTGTGTGATACTCAGATATTGCTTGAAGTAATATATGCTCCTAACTAAGAAACGGTGACATCTGATTTATTCAAACAGGAATCGCGTAGTCGGATCGCATTTCAGTTCACTGATATGCATGGAGGTTTTTAGACCGTCTACACATCCCGTGGAAAGAACATTGTAACTGAAGATTCATTTTGTTGAGGTTATTTGAAGCGAAACACAAATTTGCCTCTATTATACGGAAGATGTGATCAAATCCTTGCAGGCATGTGAAACAGTTTGGATACCTCAATTTACAATGTTTCCGTATGGGGAAAATGCATCCGTTTTACAGGGTCATGAGTAGGAGCAACGCATGCAAACGGCCCCTGGGTGAAAAATGTCAAAGCAATCTGATTTGTTTGTTATGCATCGTTTGGCAGCCATGGATATAATACGAGGCTCAGGATCGAAAGAATGATTACGGTTCCCCAACAGATACTAATTGATTGACAAGTTTTTGATCATTCCCACCTTCGCCGTTTCGTACAGTAGATTCTTATTGCAGTGTTATTTTTAACTTGGTATGAGCATAACAACAAGGTTTTTTATACAAATGTCAAAATACTTTCGTCTTTGTCCTACTTCTAAGGCTCTTTTCTATTCCCTCCCATCTGATAAAACAATTCACATGTGCACACATTTTACCACATTGGCTTTATGCTTCCCCAGCGATATTTCCTGGTTTATAACCAAGGAATATCTATGCAATATGCACATCACCCTAACTTTGGGCATGTATTGTTGCTTACCCGGAATTCACATAATCCATTGAATTATCTTTCATCATACCAAAGCTTGTGATAAACTGTGGTAATTTTAGTAATAGTAGCACTGAACACGAAACATAAATCACGAAGTACGAATCACGGGTTAGCAATCACGAAGGGGTCGTAAGCACTGGATCACACTGGTACTTGCACGAGGAAAAGGCCACCAGAATAGCAGTTCGTTTATTGAAAAAAACTATGGGACTTAATAATTGTGCAAAACAACCTCATTGGTCACCCAATCCTCTGCCAAACGTGTGCTAGTATTTCCGACGTTGTTCATCTACTGTCTGAGCCGCACGGTTTCTGATTAACTGGTACAATGGACCTATGGTTTATAGTCCAAAAGCTGTGACATGTACTCTCGTTGCTGACGTCACCTGGGAAGCTTGATTCATTCTAGTTGTCTGAAAACGTGTTGATCCAGGGTATGCGTCATCTCGCAGACTGGGATCACCACAACTCTCCTCCCTCAAAAGAGCCTCGTCGATTTGGCTTGCTCTTCTGCTTGATCGTCGAGGGACCAGTGGGGTATTCTCATCTGTATATATTCCCGGATAAAGGAGCTGTAGCTTTCGATCTTCTGTACCTGGTAACGGCCTATCACTGAGCGGGCTTTCTTGTATCTCTTCTGTATGGTCCTCAACCGTAGTAGGAGTCTCTTTGAAATGAATTTCATCGGCGTGGCATTGACGAACTACGCGTCTGTCAGGTCTGTGATCTCCACCATAGCTTGGCCAGTCTTTCGGGTAGGGATTCCCTTTGATGGTCTCAAATGGTTTCGTCCGAAGTGCATGACGTCACTCGAATCCACGCATTGTATTGAGGACCGTAAACTTCACGCCTTGAACAGTTTCCCTGGACTCTCTTTGGTGGTAGCATGTGCAGCATTTCGGTGTTACAATAAGTTGTCCAGGAGTATTTCCAACTCTGAAATTGCCTTTGGGCTTACAGAGGAAATGGCACTCTTCACCGTTTTCACCAAATTTTCCGCTGCGCCGTTGGAGCAGGGATGACGTGATGCTGTGCGCAGATGTCGGCAACCAATACTGTCCAGCCACATCTTCAACTCCGAAGCGCAAAATCGCTACCCATTGTCAGTCACCAACACTTGAGGAACACCCTCTCGACTGAAACACTTTCTTAGAATCCGAACCACAAACGAAGTAGTTGGTGTACTGCTTAGAAACACATCCGGCCACGTTGAGTACGAATGGATGAGTACTAGTGCATGATAATGACCGAGGAGCGGTTTACAGAAGTCGGCGTGCACGCTTTGCCAAGGAACACAGCTTTCTGGCCATGGGGCCCAATTCTTCGGCTTTCACTTCTGCTTGTGTAGGCAATCTTCGCAATTCTTAGTGGTTCGACCAATGTCGTCATCTAGGTCGGGACACCAGCACATCTGTTGTGCCAACAACTTCATAAACTGCCCCCTAAAATACTATTTAATTCCTGTCACCCTCTTACATAAGCATTAGTCCATGATTTCTCTACAGCTTTAGGTAAACGATGCATGGTTAATGGTTGTAAGAACTGAAATGAAATGAAACGGTGCAAATCTACTGTATTCAACTGTCTCGCCACTTTATTCGGTACAAGAAAAAACTTCTTCACTTGAAGTGTTAATAAAACTCCGTTTCTTGCCTATTCATGTTTGTCCAAAATAAGTTTCTACACACTTTACCAATGGAATATCAAGATCCATAGGAGTTTGACGAAATTTCTTGACCTTTTCTGACTGTACATTTCGTACTTCTCCTCCACCTTCACTGAACCGCACCGGGCGGTTCACCCTGAGGTACATACAGCTTGTTTTAGAGGACAGAAAGTTGAAGAAGGTGTCCTGCTGGACATTGATAACGATTCGTACCACCTGATCCGTCTCTCAACTCCCCCAACTAACAACCAGATTTAAAGTGAGAGTTGAAGGTAGATGTCCAGATTGGCCAAGACACCTATTGATCGCGTTAGATTTGCTGGCATGGGAAAAAGAGCATGCTATACACCATGTGAAATGCAACACAGCACGTGCATGCATGCATGAAGGCACAACCAGAGTGTGTGTGGGGGGGGATGGCAATTAGGTATTTTTGAGTTGATGAGTCATCTGAGAATTGGTGATGAGAAGCCAGTACAACAATGTTGCACCAATGGTGTCCCGGAAGATCCCGCTGTATCTCAGCATGGTGCCCACAACAAACTTATGCAATTTTTATACAGGGTTGGATCACAAAATAAGTGTGAGTAAGGTAAAGGCCACACAGAGGCCAAGCAAGTATGATGATGATTTTGTTTTTGTGGTTTGTAACCGGACAATAAAACATACTGCTGACACGTCAAAGTATTAGGCAAAAGATGCAAACGAGAATGCTAATGTAATTTCGTTTCGTGAGTAGCCTAATACTGTCAGTTATAATAGCGAAAACCGGTTACAACTGGATAATGAAGGAACCAAATACACATATGCAGAACATTTAGAAAAAAATGTCTTTGGTTTTCTTCTAGGTCTTCGGAAGGCGTGTGCTAAAAATATGCTCACTATGGACGGAAGTTTTCAACCGATTTTATAATGACACAATGCTAATGCAACAAAACTCAGAAATGTCGTAATCGATGCACGAACTGAAGCGTATTGTTTCAATCATGTAAGCGCATTTCAGAAGGACTCGATCTGTGTTAAATCTTCGGACGAAGGCCATGTTTTGTATTTAACGAATGGTGGTTGGTTTGTAAACCTGCGATCGGAAAATCGACAAGGTTTTCACTACTACTCAGCTACGAACACGGTACGGCATTATTCGAGACGTTGCGGTTCACGTGCATAGGGTTACCAGAGGTGAGTTTGTCGCTGTAACTGGGTCAGTTTCAGAGTGTGTATGTCTGGAGTCATTCTAATTGGTAGTTTCTAGTGAAATATTAACCAAAGGAGAAGAAAAACGCTCTCACTCTCTGCACAATGCATAAGAATGTCGAGATATGGCTTTCGACTGAGAAAAAGCGACCAACTATTTGCTTTCACGGCCGGTACAAACGTGGTGTATATACCAACACCAAGAATATGTGTCAATACTATCCTTCCTGTTGTTGCAAATGGCTACTGGCTATGTTGGCCGATTTATTAGATATCACCGTACGAAACACTCATTTCACTCGGTGTCAGTCTCCTTCTTCTAACTCCTTATAACTTGAGACAGAAACGCCACACTCTACGATTGATAAACGAGTTGTGCTAATACAGTGCCGATCAAGAAAGGCTCCCGCAGAAAGAACACACGGAAATAGCCTACATTAGCTGTAAAATGGATGATATTTAACACTTTCGAAGGTCACATTTATATTGGTGATAAGGGTCATTTGTATGCTTTCTCTTTGTGCGCGATTTGCCCTGTCGATGAGCCAAATTACATGTGACCTTAGTGGCTAGGTGTTTTTACTTTTGCACGTATTAATGTATCATTCTCAGTTACGTGAAATACAGTTATTGTTCGTGTTTACTTGCCAGTCTTTATCAAGACTGGATCTGATATAAGAAGCTGGTAAGTCATTGATTATTTTCCAACAGTATGGGCGAGAAAGTTGTTTCTATAGTCATCGGAGCTTTTTGACCATACTTTCTCTCTCTCCAGCGCGCCCTCTCTTGTCGATCCTGTGTTTAGTCTGTGGTGAAACGAACCAGGATATGATGAATTCGCATTAACTTGACAGATAAGCAGAGGGAATATCTGAGAGAGTTTTAAAGGTAATATTGCTAGAAATAGCTACAAAATTGCTGGTAGGATGCAAGCAACCAGTGACCCTTTGATCTGCCGATGACAACTGGTGGAGTTGTGCTGACATTTCTGATATTGAGTTCCGGGGGCTAGGAATACTAATACCAACATTTTGGCAACAAACGTTCACTTTTCCCAACTGCATTGGAATTTCGCTATATAAAAGCTGGATTAAAGCAGTTATAATTGATAATCCCCAAAATCAGGTGTTCTATATCGATTGACGTGCTCTGATTGGATTATTGAAGAACTTCCTTCGGGTGCAAACAATACGAGCAACAAATCGATTAAAAAACAATTCAAATACAACATGTTCCGTCTGAGAAAAGTATAAAGAAAGGAAAGGACTAAGAATATTAGTTTTATGCCAAATCAGTGAATGAAACAATTTATGAAGGAATGTAACCATATATATATATATAGAAACAAAAGGAAGCATTTGGATTAGTTTCTTTTGGGGGAATTACACCAGGTAAAATAAGCGGATAAATACTAGTTGATTGGCACACATGTTGCACTTTACATTGACAAAAGTGTGTTAAAAAGTAACTTTGTGGTGTAACAGTCACGCGAGATGACGCGAAAACAGGGTGTCACTCAAAAGAGCTTCATAATAGCAAATAAAACAAAGTAGAATCAGGATCAACGGGATTGATGGTGCCTCAATCTCTGATGTAGGTTTGAACCTGCAACGACTCACTCTGTTAAGTCCATTTGGTTTTTACAGAACACCGTGGCTACATTCAGTTCATTCTTTCGGGATTGCGTATTTCACAACCCAAATTTTATTGCAAATTCGTATACCTCAAATTGAAGCACTACTGTTATCTAACACGCGACTAATTCTATTCGCGCACATTTTCACACTGTACAACTCTGATCTGATCCAACATTACCCCTGGATAGAGATGAAATGCGAATTTCGTCTGGGGATGGATGCGCTCTGACTGAGTTACAAAAATCCAAACAAATGTACTTCCCCCTTCTGTTTCAATTTCCTTTCGATTAAATCACAGCTACTGTTGCGCCAAACGGTTTTTTTTCAAATGGCTTTGAGTGGTAGATAAATGCCGATAGTTGTAGACGTGATATATTAAACTTCAATAATATGCATTCTGTTCAAGTCCCCGGGGCCACTAAGCTCTTCGTTCTAAATATTGGTACCGCAGAAAATGGGCATCTCATTCCTATTGACGCTTCCATACTTTACTCCTTCCCCCCAAACGAATACATACGCATACGCAAGACCATACGGGATCGGTCTAGTTGACGTAAATTCATTCACGTCTGCTGGGTCTCATCAGAATGACTTCCGTGGTTGTTATTTGAGAGCACAAAACTAACGCACACTGCACCAAAACCAAAGCTGCCTTTAATACAGATGAGCAGAAATTTAGTTTGGAAAGTAGTTGAATGTTTTTTCATCTGTATGGAAACACTGTGAGTCGGTTTGCGATAGTTCGTGTACTACTACTTGAATAATGGTGCTTTTAGAGATCAATGAATCAGTAGTTACAATCGGAGGGTAACCACTTTCTCCGAGGGAAAATGTGGTGTTTTCACATTGGTATTTTTAAGTCTCCATTACTGCAAAACTAAACAGTTGGATATAAATTGTAATGTATTAACTTGTAGAAGAATCACCGCAAACGACCTTAGTCGTTATTCAAGTCAAATCAAGTCAGGAAGCAACTTTATTTCTCCCCATAGAGGATGAACATTCAGCTACTATACAATCACTCTTCTGTGGAAATGGCAAGGTAAAAAAGGATGATGATAGGCTGCATGTACAAACAAATATGGGAAATTTAGCAAAGATTTGTTTAAGGGTCCCAATGCTGAGATCAGTGTTTTCTGTCTATGTGTATTGATGGTATATTCAGGCGATGTTTCAAAATTGTCTAAAATGCTGGTATTCCCCACTGGTGAAAAGGCGGTAGTGGTTAGCTCAGAAAAAACCGTGAAGCGGTGCAATGGATTAAGCCTCTCGACCTGAAACTCACTGAGCACATTTGAAACAGGATTGGAACAAAAAAGGCCGGGCTGTGAAAAGCAGAGAACTAAGTCAAAAGTGAGTTAAAAACGATTATCAAACAAGCCTTGTAGGTATGTGGCAAGTCAGCCCGTAACCTGCATGAAAGTTCTGACTTGGTGGGAGGCTTTCGATTGCAGTTAACAGGTTGTACCTGTGTCTCCCTTCGCTGCAGTCGGGCAAATGAACTGATTGACTATCACTGAAGATAACACCTGAAGAAGCATGAATAGGCAATTTGGTTCAGCTCTGGCATGAGCTGGTTGGTGCAGTGGTAACGTACATGTCTTCCATGCGATGGGTCCGGAGTTCAAATCCCGGACGGGACGGTCGATATATACTACTGATGAGCTCTAATAAGAGCGAAATTCGAGTATTGTGCTTCCGACTGTGTGGTTGAATCGATGAACCGAGGATTGTGCGTGAAGGTGAAGTCCGAAGGACAGTCAGTTAGATCAATCAATATCAAAATAAAGTGATTGAGCAACAGTAGAATATCCAGAAACTAGACCTTCCTCGAACCATCATTACGATCATATTTGGATAGCACCTCTACCTAAAGTACTGAACATAGTAATTGTTAGGACGGAGCCTAAGAAACCCGTCCGATCGCGCAAGCCTCCGAGTCAGGCCCCACGCACGCCTCCAAGTCAGGCCACACGCACGCTCCCAACGCTCCAGACAGGCTGAACCTGATTGGATGATCACAGAACGTGTC
Source organism: Echinostoma caproni (assembly GCA_900618425.1). Lineage (NCBI taxonomy): Eukaryota > Metazoa > Platyhelminthes > Trematoda > Plagiorchiida > Echinostomatidae > Echinostoma > Echinostoma caproni. The sequence goes on from UZAN01042853.1 coordinate 28,408, forward strand.
AGCCAATGTTTTGTCCGATCGATCAATCGACATGTCAAGGACACAATCTGATTGGTGCGTCACTGCGCCGTTCTCGAATGCACGATTAGTCCATATGTTTTGCATATCGATAACTTATCGAAGAATACACGCTGACTGTGTCTAAACCTGTGTTCTCTCTCCGCGTTGTCCTTGGGGGTTAAGCAAGAGTCGCTCGTGTCATTCGTACGCTTAGACCAAACACAACAGTAATATGCATAATATTGGATATCCTTCGATCAAGAGTTTTGAGGTCTCTAAGGTAGGCCGATAAAAACATTCATGTGTCGAGCAGTATCTGTAAAATTAAAGCTTAAACTTGGAGGTAAAATAATTTTTCCTTTGTTTCACAAAAACGGCTATTTTTCTTGGCCATTCTTCTGCTTTCAAAAGAACAATTCTTCATAACAAAATGATATTTTTATTGGAAATCCATATCCAGTTGAGTCTAATAGTGGAGTGACTGTATGTGGGTTTCTTTTTCGCGACCCAGGTAGTTTGAGGTAATCAGTTCGATCTGGATTATTTTGTGACAACAAGTGCACAACAGGCAATCCTGACCTTGTAGAACGGAAAGGGCAACCTGGTGGCTAGAGTGAATAAGCGTGTCGTGAGAGAACTGCGTCGCACTGTTTTTCATGTGTTTCTCCTGATATCAGCGTGAGAACATTACTATGCGAAAGTGAATGCATGCAATTAAAGGTAGATATGGATCTCGTAGAAAAAATAAATAGCCAAGAGGACAAGCTGTGAGTGTTACTTCGGTTGAGGCATTCGAGGAACAAGGACCCGAAACTGTCCTTCACAATCATAGCAGGTGGCAATGACCAGTTTTAATATGTTCTTGTTTTACACTCATTTTTACGATAGATCTCCGTGTTATCGAAGCAGAAGCATTCCGGATGTTTGTACAAACCGCATAATTCCTATCCTTGAAGTTAAATTTGATCCATGTCTTTAGCATTTCACCCAAGACGCTAGGTTTTCATTCGTTTTCGTTGTGAAACAATAACGTTTTTGGTTTCTTACTAGTTATAGTTGTCAGCCTTGCGTGTAAAAATGAACTTGCACGAAATTAAGCCTTAGCAACGACAATTGCTTACTTAGTTTATTGAACAAAACATACTATCGTTTACCGCTACGATCTGTGACTATGGTCCTTAAGAAGCGTGGCATATGTATTTAGGCATTCACTGAATTGCGATCAACATTGAGTTCATCGCGGCAGTTTCGCCTCAGATTTTATTTAGAATCTTGTCGTGAAAATGAAGTGTTTTACCCACTTGGAAATTGGCTGGGAATAGCAGTTGATTTAACAAAGTCATGAAACGTTTTTGTCATTGATCATAATCTTAAGCTTCACTTGTTCCAGTACTGATGGTCGTTAAAATAGATGATCTGACTGCTTTCATCCCTTAAGGTGTATTGACCACAAATTCTGAAAGATAAGTTTGGTATACCTATATCATGATAGTTACTCAAAGGGAGTGCACTGTACGCCTCAACTTGTATCCCCGCGAGTTGCTTCCGCCCACCACGGGTCGGCTGTGTACACACCGTTGCACTTGGTTCACTGTGTGCCTCACTGGCTCAATCAATATCATCAGCGCACCTGGGAAGGGCTGACTAATCACTTCGAAGGATGGGAGAACAGTTGTGATCCAATAGATGCGCTCACTTGCTTCAGGTCATGGATATCATCGATCACATTTAACCACACTTGGGCGCTGACCGAGCTTACGAGCGCGTTCTCGTGTGATCGTGGGTGATTGTTTCTCTCCATATGTGTGAGTGGTTGTGTGCTGTAAAAAGAGCACCACTGCTCAGGTAACAACCCCCCTTTATTTGGTCCATGGAGGACGTACAAACTTGCCAAAAGTAGCTCAACCGAGTTGATGACATGAAGGGTTACGTTAGAAATTAAGGACACGGGTAGTAGCAGTCAAAGATAAATTAAGAGTATTGAAAATATTGGACTTAATTCACTTCAATTTAATAGTATTTAGCTTTACACAGATGGGCAGTGGAGAGTGCTGGATTCGAATAATGAGAAAACTGTTATAGTTGTGGTACGCACTGATCACGAAATACGAATCGTGTATCAGAAATCACGGACGCCGTGTAAGCACTGAATCACAATAGTACCAGCACGAAAGTATCCCGCATAACCGAGACGCAAGGAAAAAGCCACAGGAATAGCAGTTCATTAATTGAAAAAATTTAAGAGGTTTTAATATGTACGAAACAAGTACACTGGTCATTCAAGCCTCTGCCAAACGCGTGCTAGTATTTCTGGCGTTGTTCATCTTCTGTTTGGGCCGCACGGCTTCTGACGGGTTGGTACAATCGGCCTATGGTTCGTAGTCTAGAAGCTGTATGGTGTAAGCGCTTTGCTGACTTCACCTGGGAAGCTCGACTTATCAGAGATATCCGGAAACTGTAATGTGTTGCCCCGTGGTTTGGGTCATCCCGTAATCTAGGATCACTACAAAAACATTACATGACGAGGTTCCTGGAGTGAATCTGTTTACCATATCCTCAGGCCTGTATATAGAATAAATTGACTGTGCTTCGAACTCCTTCGCTTTGTTTATGCAAGAGGTTATGATAGAAACCGTTCAGTTTTATTACGGGAGGGGGCACATCGCTACCGATGTCACCAAGAGAATTAAAGACAATTATCGGTTATAGCTTACTCATTCTGTTTACTGCAAACATCATCCAGGAAAACCCTTCTGAAATCCGTCCATTTTGCAGAACTGTCTCATAATGGGTTTGTTCTGATACAGCATATTTTTCTTTTTGATGAATCAGACAGTAGATAGAGATTGGCTTTAAACGCTGAGATACGTGGAAACAAACTCTTCAAGAGACTGACTACAAACGTGTGTGCATGGCGTTGTGTACCATTATCTACAACGCTTTTGGTAATATTAGTGGAAAACAGGCAAGGAATAGTTGATGGTTCAAACAAAGCTGGGTATGAGTGATCATCATCCTCATACCGATTTAGTACAAAACTCACCAAAGACAGAAACCATGTTATTACACTCCAGTGGGTGTCCTCGGCACACGTGCTTTCTGTTTATGGCTTTACTGATGAAAAACGTGTACCGCGGTGTTTATTCACGTACATATAATTCGAGTTTGTTTTCACTAAGCTAGACGCAACTGAAGATGGAGTCCGGGTTCGTTCATTTGCTGCTCTATTACTTTAATTTTTTTGCGTTTAGTTTGTAAAGCCATTTCATCGATCAAGACAGGCAAGATGAATTGATTCCATCATTTGAACTAGGAAAGACCATTGAGAGATGCAATACCTAATTCAAATTGACGCGGTAAGCTCAATGTGAGCTCAACACAGACTTCACGGGGTGTGACTATCCTGAAATGAATTGTTCCAATCTATACAATTGGAAACTTTTTCCACGTCAGATCTACGTGAACCAGTGTTCATTTATCACTGTCAGTGGTCATAATAGATTTCATCAAACAGTGAAACTCTGCAAGGTTCCACCGAAAATGGACTGAGGAGTAAGGTATTCCGGTTCTGGAGTCCGTTATACAATGGATAGATGATGAATTCTTCGTGTAAAGGACACGTGAGCTAGAAAGCTAGGAATCACTGGACAGCTCTTTCGACTTGGTTCAGTCACATCAGCAGCGCGAATACATCAACCAACCGGGAATCGAACCCGGGACTTCGCAGGTAGAACACAAGCACACTACCCATTCGGCCACAGGACAGCTGATTAAAGCGTTTCTCACTTCCCATATTGGCGACATAGCCTAACCCATCTTTGAGAGCTTGTTGCGGTCAACGGACCTCGCTCATCTCAGTATCAATCTTCAGGGTTATGACTCACACTGCTGATGAGAACTAGCCATGTCGAAACAGATGTCCCTAGCATTTTAGCTCACGCCTCAGTCACACGACGAATTCATCATCCCCGTTTCCTATCATATAAAAGGGATACTTGGAGTTTAAACCTTGAGAATGTGACTTAAAACGGTTAACAAGGCTTTCAGAATTGTTCAAAATAATAGAAATCTTCCTGTGTCTTTTATTTTGATGACCTTTGAAGTGTTCACATATTACCAGGCAAACAAGTTATCTCCACAAATGCACGATTAAGTTTTCGGTTTCTCGGTTATCCTATTTGACAGTCTACTTGTTGAACAAGATAACAGTCCAACAAACCGATACCCAAAGAGTGCCCGTTGTCATCAGGTAATTAATCCTTCTATGCAAGAATTATTGACTGAAATGTAACGAAAACATCTAGTAACAAATAAGTTTGTTTTCGGGGCTTTATCGGTTCATCAATAACAGGATGTTTTGATATTGCAAAAAAACAATCAACAACGCCGAACCCAAGGATGTTATTTCAAGGCACCCTTCCTAAAGGATTCATAAAATAACTGATATCAATTTCTTTGGTTTTGTCCCCTATATGACATGACTCTTACTGCTGATTTATTTTGGTGAGCCTTCTAAAACACTTTCCTTTTACAAAAGATTATGTAATTTAATTATTGTTTGTAACGCCCGGGTTACCCTTTAGTTCCCTGCATCTGACTGTGTTGCTTGTTGAGTGCTCCATCGGAAGAAAATAACCTCGTGCAAAGGTCTGCCAGTTTTTTCAAATATCTACACCGCCTAGTATTACGGACAATCAGATCTCAAAGGTCAGTCTAAGTAACGGCTTGGTATCGAATTGTTTCAAGGGTTGTGTGCTTGATACAACCCACGGTGTAACAATTTTTCACGGTTGAGCTAAACGATTCATAATTGGGGTTTGTAAAAAGATCAATCAGAATTAGCAAATGTTACCGAAAGGGACACAAAGCAAAATGAACATGTGCACGACGTATACAAAAACAAAGCTGGAAACCGGTTAATGTTACCCATCATACTTTCTCTTTCATGAATTAATATACAGCCCTGTGTTTTTTATATAATTGTAGTGTTTGGCTTAATGTCATGAAGATTTTTGGTGAATATTTCACAAGTCGAACATAGTTTATCCCCTGCTGCTCCAGACATTCTTCGGCCTCTGCAATAATATTAGGCGTTTTTCAGGTAGACCTCGAATGTTATTTCTTTTCATCTTTGTTACCAAAGTGCTGCTTTATTCCTCGTGGTTTTATTGGTTGAAAGTATATAGTTGATAGCCTTATTGAATGTCCATACATCGAACCCCCAGAGCTGTTTGACTAAGCACAGCAACTGGTCTATGCTACGCGCGCATTCGTCCATCACTCTTTATTGATCGTCACGTGGTACAGTTGTTCATGACACACACTGACCCGTCCAGACCGTTTTGAATGTGAACCAGCGTGACCTAGTTTTGGACCATCGTTTAATTGATTGATCTATTCTCACGGTCATTCCTAAAATCTTAAACCCGGTTCGGATCAGCATGCTGCCTTGTGTGTTCTGATTTCTTATGTTGGATTACGGACCCCTTAACGGTAAAGTCAAAGTCAAAGTTTTATTATGGGAATAACTCACAAGCTCGTGCTTCTCTTGTCCCCATAGGATATTCACACAGATGAATCGTTATTCGCCGAAAAAGAAGTCACATAGAGTTCCGGGTAGGAGATAATAGAAAATGTAGGCCTCAGTGAATTTGTGTTTTCTTTTGGTGGTGTAGGAATGTGAGATGTGCCAAGATTTCATCGGGTCTCTGCTTGAACGATTCTATAGTGGGTGCATAAACGGGCATTAGCATCGCGATTGGAAATCCGATCTTAACAATATTGACGATGGGTATAAAACGCCAATTATACTACTTTCACCTTTACCATTGTGGTGCTCAGTCATGGAAAAACAGCATGTTCCACTTGGAATCGACGGAAAAGGACATTCATAGACTACCTTGATTTGCCACCTGTGCTCCAACCACAAACTACTTACCGAATCGCATAAAATGAAACTTTTTCACCAATTTCTTGGTGATGATGACCAGTGTCATTTCGGTGCATTACATATTGGTGTTGATAGCGCTTTGAATAAAGTATTCAATACATTCAGTGAACCTTTGGGTTCCCGACCCAGTACATACACTAGCAGACTAAATTGCACCAAAATGCTGAAGAACATACTAACGATTTCATTACAAGAATACAGCAAACCCCAGTGGGATTGTCGTTATAATAAAATACCGATCAGCAAGGTTGATGAAGAAATGGCGATTCAGTGCATGATTACTGGAAAACAGAGCGATCCGGCTCGAGAAGTAACTGTCAGAAAAAGAAACTAAACTCAGCTGCAAAAGAGCGTATAAAATCATCCGGCATCAAGAGAACATTACCCATCAATTAATCCAGTTTTCCCAAAATTCGGTCTTAACAGTGTACAACGCGCTCCCCGCCAATGAATGTTCCAACGTGTGCCTATATCCCTTTTTAAACTAAAATCTGGCTCTCGATACCAATCCCTTTTTCATAGTTTTTTGACTCTCTCTACTTGTGTTTAAACAACTCCTATATATTGCTGTGCTATTTCATCTAATAGCTTATACATGCTTGAATTATCTTAATCAAAGTTCGTTGACTGTCCTTGTGGATCTACAAACTTGATAAACTGTGGTGATCCAGGCCTACACGATGGCGCCTACCCTGGAGCGGCGCGTTACAGTTTCAGGACATTTGTGATCAATCAAGTTTGAATGCTGACGTCAAAGACACGTGCATGGCTTCTGAATACACGTCATTGGTGGATGGTGCCAGCCAATCCAAGACAGTGCAAACAGCAGCAGAATTATGCAAGCAGTACTGCAATCCGATTGGTGGAGGCCCAGATAGCCAATAATCTCCCTTTGTACATATTATTTAATCACCTTCATTTCTTCCAATAAACGAACTACTGCTTACTACCATTCCCGTGGCCTTTTCCTCGCGTCTCGTTCTCATGGGACATCGCGAACCCGTGCCATCACGGTCCAGTGCTTCTGTGATCCAGTCCGTGATAGCTGATTATTGATTCGGGTTCTGTGATTCCTATTTCGTGGTTGGCGTTCCGAATTCCGTGCGTATAACTACTACTACTACAATCATTACATAAACTTCTCTTCCTTCAAAGCTTTTGTTCTCAGAGTCATCGTCTGAATGATGCCTCATCAGTTGTGTTGCTTCGAAATCGTTTGAAACATAACGATCTTTCTGTGGTTGTGCAGTATTTGAAATAAGTCAAGGGTCACGAATGAAGTACGGACTCGCCCTAACAGTCGTATACTGGAATCTTCCGTCCCTGATATGCAGGTAAACGGCCAAAGAATTTGCGGTTAGTTTATTGAAAGAAATCAACGAGAGGAACAAAAGATATAAACAGAAACGTTATTGGTCAATGGGGAATTATCCAATGGCCATCTTTGTTCTTCGGGTCTCACTTTTTCTGTTCGAACCGCATGACCATTGATTGATCGATACGGTTTGTCCGTGGTCTGATGTCCAGGCAGAGCGCAAGCATGCTGCCCATTCGACACCCGCGCAGCTGATCAGACCGTTTTTCATTTTCCATTTACACGAAATAGCATAACCCATTTTTGTGAGCTTGTTGCAGGCCACAGACCTTGCTCATCTCAGCACAAGCCTCCGGGATTATGACTCGGTTGGAAACAAACACAACGTTACTACTTATTTCATGTGAGTAATGGAGGATTTGATTCAATTTCAAAGTGGAAATTCTTAGTGTATATGGCAAATGAAGAGCAAATGGGAAGCGGTTCGATCAGCTGCCTGAGTGGACAGTAGGCTTGCTTTCTACCTGTGAGGTTCAAGGTGCGATCCCCAGTTGGGTCAATGGATTCGCACTGATGATGAGACCCAACCAGATCTCTGATTATCAACCATCGAGCGTAAACAGATTTTCTTCTTTTGCATTTTGTACAATGTATACCAAACTTCTCTAAATTGCTACGTCTTTACACACCAGCCACTCACTGACTGTTTTCACCTGACTTATGCACCTAAAAGCAATAAGGTCGAGAAAGGATTTCGCGAACAGTGCCTCACATTCTGTTTGCAGAAATGGAACACATAATTGTGAATTCTAGCTTCATGAAAACCAACTCCTTTGTGATTTGTACCAGATAGGTAATGAACCTTAGAAAACAACTGCCTGCCTTCAAATGTATCTTCACATGTCTTAACTAATATGTTTTAGAATTCGCTATTATCATTAGACAAGTTTATCTGTTGCGAGAATCAAGAACGGAAACATGAGCAATTGTTGCAGCAAACTTTTGTAAACGGGGTTATGCGTGAGCTTTGTGTGACATGCGCTTCTTGAAAGCGCAAACTTGCTCATGCGACAAATGAACTGGACTAAATCTGCGGTTATAGCTATTGCGTGACGTAACATCATTGGTATTTAACATTTCTTCTCCGCCAAAATCATCTGAACTGCTACCTCCATTGTGATACAGGTGTGATCCAAGCCTCCGGAATAATACCATCCAAGGAGCTACGCGTTACAGTTTCAGGAAAAGGAATCAAGGGCCAACATGCTTGGCCAATCGAAGGCCACGCGCTTCCAATAGGAACTGTGTGATGAAAGGGACCACAAACGACGATTTGTTAGTATCTTTTAGGACAATTATCTTAGAAGAGTTCACTAAACCCGTCAGGCTGCACACGGATCCGCGTCACACCACAAGCACGCTCGCGACGCGCAAAGCAAATTGAATCAGTATTGAATGACTGTGGAACAAATCAGACAGCGGTTGGCCAATCGGAGTGTCAATGTGATTAGTGAGTCACTATATTGTTTCCGCACACCCAATATACCCTTTACATATATGAGAGTTGAATCGTGATCACGGAATCCACTCTGACTCATTTTCTGCAGTCGTGTTCTCCGCTCCTTATTATGGTTGGGGGTTAAGGAAGGTGAACTCGAGTCGATCGTACCAGTATGTCAAGTATGACGTTTAATTATGCACATTATTTCATCACATGTATTTATTTTATTAAATGAATCACTAATTTTCAGGTCTTCTCCCAGCCTCTCAGTGTCGATAGATTTCGGCAGACAAATGCTAGTGCCGTCTGGCGACTTAACTGTGATTGTCGTTCCTGATTGGACATTTCTGTCTAGTCTGATTACTACAACTGCTTCAATAAATGAAAACTAACTGGTTAAGTAATTTATTGGTCTGTGCAGAAATGGAAAAATTCGAGCAATTTAATTCAGTTTCGGCATTCATCGGTGCAACTGCAATCAAAAATTGGACGAATATCTTAAATTTCTCAGTCTCCTTCTAAAATCCGGATTTAATACGTATCTTACAACATTTGTACTTCTTAATTCATTTAATAGTTTTAGTAGCTGGAATCTTTTCTGAATTTGTGGTAACAGAGATTCATAGAGAATAATTGCATGATCACAATGTACATTTTGACTGGGTACAGGAATTCAAACTAATAGATCTTCGTATTGCATCAGTGAAAAATTAGGTTTCTTGCTTAGAATTTATCCCATCTTGATTAGTTATGATGAATTTTTAAATTAAGGCCTAATTCCCATCTCAACTGGAATCCACGGCATTGTTAAGGGCCCGTGAGTCAACACAGAAAATCATAACACGCGTTGAGCGGAACCGGAGGAACTATTGAACGTTTTGTTAGAATACATCAATCGATTAAACGACTGCCTAAAACTAGGTCAAGCTAGCTTACAAACAAACAGCCTGGAAGGGCATTTATCACTATTGGCCACGGGCAACTGCGCCACGTGATTGGACCATCAGTAGGGGCGGATGGACGGATGCGTATGTCGCGGTCTCCAAGCCCAATCATCATTTCATTTAATCAATCATTCATTCATGATGCACTCGGCTGGAACTTCCCTCTCATTGCTACCCGTAACTAGCGCACACTCACCAGCCCATTCGTCGTTTGAACCCCGAATCCCATCCATGAGGGTTTCATAGAATATCATCAGACCAACCAGTTCCATCTGGACCGAAAACTCCCCGTTTATCTTTGTTTAAGTGATATCTTCATGATATTTAGTCAGTTTTGACACCCGATATCAACGGAAGACGACGTGGTTGGCTATAAATCAGCAGCAGTTTAAACAATTCCATCGAATCATGTCTGTTGAGCGTGTTCGAGTACAATTCACTAATTGAAGCTATCACGTCATATTTTTCTCCTTTACTTTTGGGGATTTCTTTTGTAAAGCTAACAATGCTTAGCGTATCTCGAGATACGAAGGCCATGTATGCAGTTCATTCTGTTTCCGATCACGTGAGTGCAGAGTTGATTGTGATCCGGAAAGTGAAAAATAATCAAAGAATCACGTGTTTCGCAAAATACTTTGTTATGATGACCACCACAAACGGCGATGTGAATAAAAACACGACCCCCTGCCCCCTCCTAAATAATGTTGTAATTCTATGAAATATCGACAAAAATGAGTAGGTGTTTAAAATATAATTCTCCGCGATAGCAACTTCACGATCACAAGTGTCCATTTGTGGAATCGTGGGGGAAAGAGTACTTCGGATCACTCAAGACTACATGAATTTTTCAACCACAAAGCACGAACATCGTTGAGTGAGGACAAGAAAATCTGCTGAAAAATGCACCAACGGTCAAGCGTTTCTGTTATTCAGTATCCACTGTTGTTCCGGTAACGACAATACGGGAGTACACTGATTGAATTGCCCTTATAGACGGAGGTCTTCGCAAAGAGGGAATGCAGAACCTCGATATTTTCAGGACTGGAGAACAGACTTGGTTAGAGTATTAAACGTGCCTAAAAAATATGTAACAAATGTAGATTTTCCTGCTAACCAGAGGAAAAACTAATAAACGTTTCGGGATACCTTCATGTAGAGAGACAGTTCGAGATTTCTGTCACTTTCTTTCGTTCCGGGATATACAGAGACAGTATAAGAACATAAAGTAAGTAATAGAAGGACCCCTAAATTTGAACATCATCGACTGGAAAGAGTAAACTTTCGAAATCTTAATACCTCATATAATAAATTGGAACCCCTGTCGAAAGAATTTTAGTATATGAGGCAGCACGATCCGTCCGGGAATTCTCTAACAGTTATGAAAAAGTGAGGCGGATTATGTTGATGTATGCCAGTATGGAGACCCAAAACAGACCTATATCATTCCGAATGAATCGATTTATTGGCTTGTTTGCACGATAATAATCCAAAAGGCATTAAAACATGCACACGACCGACGACCCGACGGGGAGCCTCTCGGTCTGAGTAGTCCATAATCTCGATGCTCATCGCAGTCCCGTGTGTGAGGGCGTGTGATGACATCACTAGTGTTTTATTCCTGTCCTTAAAACTAGTCAATTAGATCATGTTAATGATGTCAGGTAGATGAACCGTTAGAAGATAATTTGATGTTATCTCCTCTGAAAATACCGCCCAGCATGGTGGTAAAACTTTGCGACTATAAATGGAAAGGCTGGAGAGCACGCCTCAAACGACAACATGATTAAAACAAAGTCAACGCATTGAGTAGGTGCGGGTATCAGTTAAAAGTTTTCCTTAAACAATCGGTCCCTTGGTAAAATGGTCACAGGCGTGACACACCTAATCACAGTATCAATATCATACTGGTGGGCGGGGCCTTTGAAATTGGCCGTGTCATTTTTTGTTATCGCTGGAGTTTTGGTTTCTTTTCATTACATAACCTCTGGATATACTTTTGGATCAATTACGGTGACCTCAATGATAACCTACAACGCACTCAGTTTAATTTCCGTACGAGTATCCGTGGAATATACCAACGAACCATCCTTACTTGCTTCTTCTCGTTTTATGAGAAATAAAATTAAAAGGATCACCAAAAATTCACATGACAAGCGGAAAAAACATCGCGCTGACTGGCAAGTTGCACTTGAGCACCGAAACCTGAAGAGCATTGGTTTTCTTGTCATTTTGTCGTCGAATATCTGCTCAATTCTTTCTAAGCTATCAGACATCGGTCTTCTGATTCACTACGGAGAGTACCCCAAAAATTGTATGCTACTTTTCCAACAACCTTGGTTACAAGAATCCGTCGAGGACGAATTGGTTCAGATCGAAGGCTTCCAATTATTTCGAGCAGATAGACCACCAGAAAGGAAAACTAAAGGTAGCGATATCATCATGTATGTGCGCCGGTCGTGGTGTAACTCCACCAAATGCATATTCGCTCATTGCACACAAAACATTTCTTTTATTTCTGTGGAATGTAAACCACGTTTTCTCCTGTGTGACTCTTCGATCATCTTTTCAAATCTATACATCATTTCTGACTGTACTCCTAGTGAGTTGTCTATCTTCCTGGGTATATTCTATCCAATCATGTTGGAGAAATCTGTCACATCTGTATTCATCGTTGCTCGCGATTTCAACAGATCTGATGTGAGTTTTTACACACTTATGTCCCTTCAGAACATTGCTACTTTTTCCACTCGAAACGGTGCCTCCTTGGACCACTTTTCGTTAACGAACCATCTTTTCTCCGTGCCTTCAAACGTGCACCAGTAGGCAATTCCGATCACTGTCTGCTTAAAGTTTTACCTACAATGTATGGTAAATGCAAGCAACAAATCCTGATGAAGAACGATGCACGTAAAATATGTTTACGACAAAAGCACCTGACCAATTTAACGGAATTAAAATCCATAGATGGTGGAACGGACTCACAATAACTCTTCGATCCTGATATTTCAGTCTTCTCTGAAAATCTTACCAATTATCTCAACTATTGGTACGATGTGTGCTGCCCTCAGAAAAGGATTCATCTACAACCCAAGCGATTCATATCCGTTAGACTGAAATGGTTACGAAGGCTGAAACGAAGGACGTATTGCTCAAGAGATAAACTGACGATCAAATCTGTAAATTTTTACATCAGAAGCGAGATAGCCAGCTGAATCAATTGTATGCTGATACCGTGCATGGTGACAAAACTGCCGTCATTTATGCAACGGACTGAAGTTGCTCTGTGGTCGTTAAACTTTACCTACTACAGTCTCATGTGAAATGAATGAGCTCAACAGATCATTTGTTTCAGTGAAAAACGTTGTGCAAGCTTTACTGAGTCCAAACGCAACGTTACTTGATTTCCACCTTCCTGTGTCTGTCACAACAGAGCAAGTTTTAAAGGATTTAAATGCTGTCAATGGAAACAAATCCGCTGTTCCTGATGGGTTATCCCCAGTGGTCCTCAAAACATGCGCAAAACACCTCGCACAAACCGTTTCATTTATCTTTAATACATGTCTGTCAGAAGGAAGACTAGTTAACAAATGGCGTGATGTGCGCATCACTCCAGTACCTAAGAAAGAAAAGGGTAAGTTTCGGCCTATTGCTTCATCTTCAGTATTACTTAAGACTTTTGAGTGTATTATTATTAAGCACCTATCGTCTAATCTTGATTTGTGTGATTCCAGTCAGTTTGCTTATTGTAAGCGTCGCTCTACTTTAGATGCGGTTTGCTTGTCTTATACATTCTGTTTTATCCACTATAAACCAAAAACACAAAATTGTTCATGTTTGTTTCATGGACTACAAAACGCGTTCAACTCTGTCGACAGAAACATCCTATTGACACTGTTACGGCAACATAATCTCCCGCCACATCTTTTGAATTGGATGCACGACTATTTCACCGACCGACGCCAATTCACTAGTCTTAATGGTTTTAGGTCTTTCTACTGTTACTGTAAACCAGGGTGTAATGCAGGGTGCAATTTTATCCCCTTTTCTGTTCTCTTTTATATCCTAAACTTGCCAGTCACCCCAAATGTTTTAACTTTAGATATGCCGATGACATAGTAGTTGGTGGTGCATCTCACAACAACAACCCTTCTACTAACCCCTGTCAATCAGCTATAACTTCCATTTCTGAATGATCCGATGGTATTAACCTTTCTTTAAACCCCAATAAATGCATTGAAGTTTTGTTTTCCATTGACCGTAGGCGATGAACATCTGTTCTCAATATGTTGATTAATAACATAAAAGTTGAAACACTTCAAATATATTGGATGTTTCGTGTCTACTGACCTCAAATGGTCCTATCACGTAGAACGAACACTTCTTAAAGTCAGAAAGTTGACCTTTTATGTTTTACGCCTTCAGCATCTGAGGGTGCCATCGTACATCATCTCCAAATTTATTTTTTCATGCGTTTTATGCCATTGTACCTACTGCTCTTCCGTTATCTTTCCCGGTGTACTGTCTAAGGATTTCATATTAATTAGACGGTCTCCGAAAAGCATCTCTAGATATGGAGCTGTATCTTATGAGGAGCTGGTTGATTCTATTGTCAATCAACACCTGAATGCGTGTGACCGTCTGTGCGACTCCATCTTGTCCGATGCGTCAAATCCCTTACACACAGCCCTATCTAGCTCCAATTCAACTTCTGTAACCCGCAATAAATTTAAACCCTTATATACTCGTGCCACTGCTTTTCACAACTCCGTTGTACCTTACCTTTCACGTTTGTTGGTTTCTAGGGGACGAATATCAAACGAACTTATACACAGTCTCATGTAAATTTTCACGTCGAAATTTTCTTTATTTTTTACACGTTCTCCGTGTCCTATTGATTATGATCTCAGTAACTATTTGTCACATCTCTAAGCTCATTTTTAATAGCGCGCATACCAAAAAAAGCGATAACATTCTTTTCACTGAAAATTCTATCCACATTGGATGAATAAATTGCACTCTTGACTTGACTTGAACTGTTTACGCTGATAGGATCGCTGCAACTAAACATATTTGGATTAGGCACAACATCATCTTGAACTTGTCATTAAATTCAAAGACTTGGCTTGGCTGGATGCTACGCGAGTGCTTTGGTTTTGATCTACGATTTCATTTTTTGATTCCAGTTTATTCGGTGCGGCTTCGATTATTGGTTAAGAATACCAGAATGGCCAAAGTAAGAACTAGGCCCAAATGTCAACCCGAAAAACACTTTAATCCAAATAGGGACAAATTGTGTGTTATATGCCGTATTCCAAGCATTACAATATGCTCACAACCGTTGGTGATTGTTGGAGAGAGAACATTGCGAGTACAAGCATGTGAGGCTTTATTCATCTAACAACTATGATGTGTAAGCTGTAAAGTATAAAAGAGAATTGTTAGGAGTGCATCTACATATGACAAGTAGTATATTACATAATCATGGATATCTTGATTCTCCTAAATATTAGTGAATTAGGAGATGATAGGATAGGAGTGCTTACATGAGGAAATGACCTAAGGTTTACTCATGCAAACGAGATCGGCTGTATATTTTCTCCGCAAGTTTACGACGTCTTCAACTGAAATTATTTTTGTTTCCTTTCTCACACGACAAACTACAGCACACAATCGAAGGATCTACTATGATATCAACCATTGGAGGCTGTGCATACGAATTCCTCGCAGGTTATAAAACCCCCGTCGATGTTTGAGATGCCTAAACTGTTGTGCATACAGTCATCAGTTGACGTGTAATTTTTGCCGAGGCAAGTAGCGGGCGGAAAAGTCAAGGTTGGTCTACCCTGTACTGGCCATAGAGTATAAAAATACTGTTCAAAATGCCCGGTCAGGTGTATCGCTTCGAGCTTCCTAAATGGGGACTTCGGGATCAGCGTAACCGACGGTTACGGACACCGAGGGATACGGCTGTCGTAGACAGTGGCACTCGTGCATCTTCTCTATATCCTTTCAACCATTTTTAACACAGATTCTCTTTCTTTACCTTGACACCAGGTGGATCATTCAAATCTTCCCTATACTCTTCCGGTCAGACTGGTAGAAAAAAGATCGCAACCAAAACTGATTAACGGTTAGATGAAGTTACCCGTAGGACCCTTTGTGATGAATTTTGATGATAATGTACTGCCTACTCATGAGTAGTTGAATAAATATCGCGGCAACGATTTTAATTGCATTCTTCCTTTCATTGTATATACCGTGATACAATTGTGCGAAATGACACCTGAAAACTCCAAGTTGGTTTTCTATACGCTGATGGACTTAATTACCTATTTTGGGACAAAGAAAGCTGTGTATTCTGCAGGTCAACACGAAAAAGAGCAATTCCATTCGTTTGGGCAGTTTCCGAAAATGCATAGCCCTCATTTGGCACGCTAGTCAAGTTACTTGTGTACTTTGTAATGAAGGAACCGTTTTAAACGTTTGGCACTTATGATAAAGGGTTCTGATAAGGGTGCTATTCAGTGGTATACATTTTTATGTTCATTTGTTGATATTTTGTGTTCGCTGATAACCAAACTCGGTGGTCTTGCAGCCTGGATGAGGTTGATGATAATGTGTCCGTGAAGAACCAACATGTTCACAGCGGGCGGCCAGAAAATGTGTGCACGTTCGGTGTGTATGATCATCCTACTGATTATACAGATGTGGGGTCCATCTGGAATTACTGATCGATTGGTGTGAGATCGTCATAAACCTCTTGGTGTTGTATGCTTCTCGCTGCGAATCACCCTAATGGTTTTGTTCCGCCCGTCAATAGGAGCCCAAGCTGGCAGCTGGAGTAGAATGAATGAGGGGTTAAAATGTCTATGAATTCTTTTGCGACCTTATTAAGATTTACATGGAGGAATTCTGGTACTGTATTGAGTTTAAACATTCACCTCGAACGTCTTCTACTGGCACTGATAGCTTTTAGAAATATATAAAACAAATTTATCCCTGTTTCAATATCGCCAAAACTTTTTCCATGAGTATTGAACAATGTTATCGTGAAATCAGTTGTTTTACTTATGAACAGTAAGCACATCATCCCTACGGGTAACTACCGCCGAAACAAGAGCATACCTAAACTCCAATTAATTGTGTTGTCAACTATAACAAAAACTATGACTGAGTTGATGGTAACCGGCGCTAAGCAAATATCTCCACAATTTTGCATTATGACCAATGTCATGGTGAATTTGGATAGTTACTGATAAA